>CH003137.1:527980-539931 GCA_000149265.1 Ciona savignyi
TAAGTTTGGAACCCATGATGGGCTCGCCTCCAGGACCGTTTTTGTATGAAAGTTGGTATATGTATCGGTCGCGTTAAACATTGGGAAACCCGCCCCGTCTAAGCATTTGTTTTTGCCTATTATGCTGGTCCTATACATAGACACACACACACGAGACGACAAACAGATCGTTGTTTCCATATAGTGGCGCTCGCGAGCCAACGGATAAGTAACACACTAAGCGTATGCCTGCTTAACGACCTGTGTGTGTGGAAGAGTTAAACCCCAGTTTGGTAATCTTAGGTTAGTACCATACTGCGCAAAGAAAATGGAAAAAGAGTTTTAATATGATCACTTTATTTATTTTTCATTTAGTTAATATATGTGAATTAACATATTTACCGATGGAGTATTTTGATTTCCCGCAACTTTGGTGCGAAACGTGTAGATTGAGGTGGTCACGTGATAGCTCAACGTGACGTGTCTTTTTCCAATTAGCAGATTTGACTTTGATAAAGTAAGACCCGTCTTCCATGGCGTGGAGCGACATGTCTGACAAAATAACAACGGTGTCTTACAACAAATGTAGACATATATTTCTAGGAGGTTAGTTCAAACGTAACTGCACGGACAGTCAACCGCACGTTAGTGGGATATTACAGACAACACATCCACAGCCATATGTGCCAATTTTGAGCATATTTTTAATATGTCATTAGTATTATGCCATTATGAGTGTGCGGTTTAAGTGGATACAGCATTAAACCTAAAGGAACTTAATCCTTAATTAGTTAATTTACGAAATTCCCTTGCGAGTTAAATCTTCTACGGATTTAATCTCGTTTGGGTTCAATCCCGTGCAGGTCCCAACCAGTTTGGGTTCAATCCAGGTTTTTGGCGTACTTCAGCAGTACAAATGACAGGCTAAACCCGAGTGGTTTAATAAAATGAACTTGGTTAATTGATTTGTAAAATACAAATTAGTGCAATGTTTATCCTACACAGCACATAAAACTGCAATGATTTCGATAAACCGACCGTAGTCATGTGGTAATCTGACAAATGAGTTACCGACCATTGCAGATAAACATAGTACACTGTAAAATCATATTTTTGGGCAAAACTTGTACGGTATTTAGCAAAAGAAAAATTGTCGTATGTTTAGTACGTACCGATGTCAGTCTGCACGTAGTTGTGCTCTTTACTTTTTATGCTGTCTGTGAACACCAGTTGTGGGGAGGGTCCGGTCTGCGAATGAAATATGTAACTGTAAACCATAATCATACATACTATAAGATAACCGCGTCAGAGTAATGTTGTTTTTTTTTTCGGGAGAAAATAACAAAACAAAGATTAACACACAAAAGGTGGCACGAGAATGTATTGAGAAAAGCGATCATTCAACCACGCTATAATTTGCTTTAGTTACATAAGCGTAAGAATAATAGCAACCGACTAAAGCTTTTATTAACTATTTAAAAAATGTAATTTGATCATATAATTTTTACTATTTACCTGATTGTTTACGAGGTGGAAAAGTTAATACATTGCTTTTTACACTTGGCCCACCTTACAAAACCGCGGATATAACAGTCTCTAAATTTTAATTAACATCAAATCGGACGAAGAAGCCTATTTATTCACAGGGGCCGATCTTATGTAAACACTTGTCCTCTATGTTAAATTCAGGCGATTTATTACCATTTTGACCAGGCTGTTATAACACATATACATAGGTGCATTTTGCATGGATGAATGAGTTCCGGATGAGATGCATAAGTTTCAAAACCATGATAGGTTGGCTTACCAAGAAGACTTTATTTTTATGTAGAAATCTCTATGTAAACTGGGCCTCGTTAACGATTTGGCCACACACCCATTCCGCACGTTCCCTCGCTTATTTAAGGTTGAGTTAACGATTTGGCCATACACACTGAGTAAACACTGTGCGTGGTCTGGTAGCAAAACACGTGACACTCTTGTTGTGCGGGCCAGCACACTGAGCACCACCCAACAATATGCAACACATTCTCCTAAGGTTGGGGGAATATTGCGTTTTTTTTACTATATGCACAACGCATCTTAAAGTCGTAATTGAACTTGCATAAACTGTACAGGTAAATTGGATCTCTAAACTTCCTCCATACCAACCTTTTTTCGTTGCCGCTTCATTATATTGTTTTGTTCGATTGTATCAATATAAACCAACAAGTTTATGTTTGACTTCCTGTTTGAAAGAACTATATTTCGCAACAACAATCTACTTCAGAAAAAAGCAACAGATACTTATTCCGTGGGCCTCGGTACTACAACTGTTCACAGCTAAAACCTTCTGCTAAAACATAGTACCTCACGCGTGACCACTCAACCGAAGATGCTTTTGTATCAATGAGCAAAACAACATTCGTTACCGATTGTCCGATGCCCGAAAGCACAGTAGTAAAACTTTTTTATAGCTATTGGTTCGACAAATTGGACTGATAGGGTAATATTCACCAACATAAGCGGAGTGAACACTTTAGTGTAGTTTGGTCAAATTTATTATGATGTTAACATACAGTAACATAATCCGTAAACTATTGGAGGGAGGGGGCATGTCTTGAGAAATGGCCCAGGGCTGTCATCAACTTTGCCATACTAACCTTTTAAATACCTTTACACGCTGGACAAATTCGCGTTTAAACGAGAAACACAAAAAGGCTATATTAAATATTCCACAAAATTGAAGTAGCAACTGCAACTCGACTGTAAGAAAGAAATCGTGTAACGAATAATTAGTGCCAAATGACTGTGTTATCGTATACGCGGTTACCAACACCCACCATATTCTATTTTCTTGTATTTGAAATTGTACGATTCTGCGAACATAAATTATTCATTCTGATATGTTGTGTAATTGTTACAATAACTAGTTCCAGAGATCAAATATTTTGTAAACTGCCAAAGGCTATGGCAACGAAACAAGATGTCACAGAGAATAAAGCCAGCCGATCATAGGCTGTTCACTATTGTTCTCTTCAGTGCTATTTTTATGAGAGTAATAAATTACTTTTACTTACCGTATAAATATCTCTTCTTTACAGATCACGCAAGTCTCGTTACAAACTAACCTGAAGATAAGAAAAAAGTCAACAAATATTTATTCTCGTAGTAAAGAATTAAGCCATTAGTCCTAACTAATTTCAAACTTATCACTATGTTCTGGTACACGTTTTATTGTAATTTCCCGATATTCATATTAATTAGGTATTTTATGTTATGCATAAAATATTTTGCCGATATTTGTATTAATTTATTATTTTAAGTTATGCATAAAATACTATTCTAAACCATGGAAATCAATATCGTAGACCAGTGGTCACGTAGGGTGTGGACTTCACGTGAATTTCGAATGTATGTGACAAGCAGAGATTGTGGTAAAGCCGACCGATACAAATTACGACATTTCAAAAATTGAATAGCTCATCACGTTTTTAAAACTTGGATAGCGAAAAAAGTAAGGTGTAAACGCTAATGACATCATTAAATTATAAACAACTGTTTCGGCTATATGCATTTAGTGATTAGTTTACGAAGTCATGTTAAATAATGGTACTACGCAAGCTGTTTTTATTTATATATCCATGGTTGACACTACATCAACGTAAAAGCAATCTGACAAATAACAGTATTGCAACCCAATTTTTGTTTCATTCCACAATGATCAACATTGCTTAAAAAAATTAAAACAGATGATTTAATTATATTTAATAATTTTGGACACAACATTTGTTATAGAGTATATAGGCTACTAGGTAATTGTTAAAAAATGTAGTTTACATTTTAAGACTTTATTTTATAAAACGATATTTAATGAATTGGAGCGTGACAACCGCCTCCTACTGGGGGTGATATTGGCGTGCGTCTTGCTGATTTTGTTTATATAAAAAATGATGGTACAACTGCATCGGTTATACGGGTTTTTATTTTTTATATTTTATAATATAAAGGGTCTATTGGAAAAAATTAAATTTTAACGCTTGAACTCAATTATAAGTCTAAATTTTATTGGTCCCCTCCACAAAAACGATATAGGTCGTGAAACTTGACGTAACTGTATTATATCTAACAATATATATAAAACCCAAACAAAGTATAATAAATGATAAAGGTAAGAGTGAAAAAACATGATATGCAACAATCAACTACAAATACCCGTGTAAACTCATTTCTTTTATGCCTACCACTACCAATTATCTTACTACCACTGCCATTTGTCTTATATTTTGACCAATTGTTCTTTACTGGTCAAGCAGATATTCAGACATTAATTCATACTGTACATCTATTTTTAATGGTTACAAATTTGTCTTAAATCCTTCAAACACTAAAAACAGCAACTCGTCTAGTTCGAAAGTAGGTGACAACTAAACTACTTTGCACCTTACATGACGAATTCGTACAGCTGTTGTTGTTAGTGTACAGTTTACTCATCTATTATTTAACCAGCTCAGTGTTAATTGGTCCGCACAATAAAGTGATCTGGATTTATTAGTCATGTTCTAACATCCCACACAATGACAAAACACAAATGTACAAAGAAGTACGGATAAAAACTGCTTTGAAGGCGCATAAATGCATTCGCTTAGAGCCCTTTAATTACGAGACTACACATCTACAGTTTTAGCCTGAAATACAATTAAGATCTGATACCATGCGTTCCGGAAAGGATTATTTAAGCTACGTTCTCCATTTAATTAATTGTTGAATATAATTAATCACCGGATAGTCAGGTATATATATGAAAGAACAAGATACGATATCCACGTTAATCCAGGGATGATAAAACGGATGGGGACGTTATAATACGGGCTCTCCATGGTCGTGAATGGTTGTGTGGCCGAATGGGTAAAAAATGAAATTGCGTACTAGCAGGAAGAGTAAAAACAACATACTTTTCCCCAAATTCGTTTCATAGTAATTAATTGTGAAGACAATAATAGGAGTTTCCTCAAATTCGTTTCATAATAATTAATTGTGCAGACAATAATAAGAGTTTCCTCAAATTGGTTTCATTTTAATTAATTGTGTAGACCAGTGGTTACCAACCTTTTTCCACCCACGTACCATTTAGAGGTTATATGCAGTGCTCGCTTACCACCTACATAAGTTACGCGCGCCGAAGGCGCTTAAAAAATGTTGCCACCATTTATGACGTCATAATCACGTATTTGACCTATGCGAGGTGTAATAACAAATTCTATTAAACTAGGCATTATCAGACATGGTTGATGGTATGCTTAGAATTGTTATTTCACCAAAGTCAAAGAAAAACGACATAATGAAATAACAACAAAAGTCAATTTCTTTAACCTAAACATTCTATGACGTCACAGTGGTGAGAAAAAAAGATGTATCTTACCACGACGACGGCTTTAAAAAACTCAAAATCTACCCCACCTGAACTAATAACTCCTTTCGGTCGAAAAAAAACAGAATCTACTCGCGTACCACCTGGAAGACCTTCGCGTACCACTAGTGGTACCACTGGTGTAGACAATAATAGGAGTTTCCTCAAATTCGTTTTATAATAATTAATTGTGCTGACACAATGGTGGATGCTTTACCGGAGAATTACAGACGGAACAAATAATGCAAAAAGAGGTCTAATTTTTCTGCATTTTTAGGTCTTTTTGTTATACGAAATTACAATGAATATACAGGTAGTTTTCAACACAAACTTTTGAAAAAACGTCGTGGTTGAGTTAATTGACTACGTAAATTGTCAACCTAATTCTTAATTTAAATGTTTCCTGTTATCCTAAAAATACCAAATCGTCGAGATCGACCATAATAATTTTCTATAAAAATAAACAAATAACTTGTTAATACGTTTGGACATGAGAAAAATGGACCAAACAACCACAAAAAAGAAGCGTAGTTGTCTTTAGCTGTTTTATTTTGACACTCATTTAACCTTTACACGGTCACGCTGTTAAAAAACAGAGAAATAGCGAAATTTTATAAAAATGACAAACTAACTTGAAGACAATTAACAAACCAAACGTACTTCTCTACAGCTTAGTAACCTTATACCCAAAGTGACTAATTACCTTTTTTGTTTGTGACAGTGTCTGTTGCGTTATTGTCAGCGCTATCTCTTATTTTTTATTTCATGTTCTGAAATTCTATTTGGATAAAAATACACACAAGTATTCCAGAACTAAGCAAAAAAATCTTTTTGGCGCTTTACCAAAAATATTGTGCAGTATATAGGTTATAGTGAAGGTTTTTAGTAATTAGTGGTTAGATAAGAGAATTAAGTACGTTCGAGAACGTGTTGCGCAGCAGTTCTGTTAATATGTAACTTGATCGCCTAGTACAACTCCTTGTGTTTACCCGTATCGAATATGTTTAGGTCAAACAACTAGTGACAGATATAGATGCAAAATATCACGTACTTACCCTGCGTATATAAACAAGGATTACAGTCGATAGTATGCTATAGATAGCTTTTTATTAATTTTTATCAAAGTTTATAGTTTTTTTCTTTATATCATTCATTTAATGTAAAAAAATAGTGTCATTATTATTAGCAACATCAAGTTCTTGCGGGAGAGTTCACATACGCCCATTCAGTTTAGTTATGAATCATCCATGTAGCTTGTTAACAGATTTAACAGCAGGGCGCTTTCACCAAATGATCAGTGCAAACTGATATCAAACTTTGAAGAGCCCAGGTACAATAGTTTATAACTGCGGCCGTTACAACGACGTGTATTAACCAATATGCTTACTCAAAAGTCGAAATTAACACACTGTAAAAAACTAAGGTTTTGTAAGTCTAGTTATTGGTCTCATATTTTGATTTTTAGGCTGTTATGTTTCGTATTAGGTTTTATAAAACATTCCATTTTTAACATACTAAAGCATATAGAATCTTACCTTTAACTTTTAAATATGCAGATCGCCGGTTAACCCCCTACAAATAGATATTGTATTCCAAGTCACAAAGCATTAAGTTTGCCCTTGAAGCTACCAATTTACCGTAAGTTATATGACCGGGTCGTGTGAAATTAAACATTGTGTGTTGACTTTGGTTGGCAAATACTCTGCTGTAGACTCATTCAGTTTAATCTATTAATCTGTATGGGAGGCTTTCCCGTCATCCTAGTTAATTAATAACTCATTTTCTGTAGACATGGGGCCGGTTAATCTTCTTGCATGTAATAAACAACTCGAATAAAGCACACAAAAAACAGTAACAACATAAACGATTCTGCAATTGTTATTATTTTTTTACCGGAACAAGTTTCGGACCCGTGAAGTTCGTTCACTCAGAATGCATCCGGTTAATTGTAATTGCTCATTGCATTGTAAAAGTTTATTAAAAAACGTTACAGATTTAATAAGCTTAACCCTTAGACCACGACGGTTACATATTTGTAACCGAGAGGTGTCCCCGAAAACAAATTGCACAATTCAGTCGTTTTTTGGGGGATTTTTCTGGTTTTTATATTTTGGAAAGCATTTGAATAGATCTTTCGAAAGAACGCATAAAAACATAACCTTTACCTTTAAAATTTTTGAATTGTATACATATGTGTATATGACTTTTTCTAATTACTATGGATATTTATTCATTTTTTCGTCTTTGTTTTGTTTGTTATTGAATTACTATTTGATATTCAGAAGAAATATGGCAACTTCGCGGTAGTTTACCGCCGATCAGGCTGCCAGCATGATCTAGGCCGACAGTGATTCTGGTGATCAAATGCCGTATTTGTCAGTCATGGGTGACGTCATCACGCTTAGTTGACATCATTAAAAAATAAAAGACGTAACTTTATAGTAAATGTCATTCTGAACAACTTTGTAATACATTACTATCTTCTAGAAGCTAACAGTAACGAGTAATTGGAGTATAAAGTATTGATTATGACGTCATTATAAATTCTACGACGTCATCAAAAAAAAATAGTCAATTTGTAGAAAATTATATACTGGACAACTTTGTAAGAGACTATTTTTCCCTAAGTCCAACAGTATTCGCAGCAAACGAGGTCAAAGCAACCTTACTCAAAAGTGCCAAAAACGGCAAAAGTTCCGTCGTGGTCAAAGGGAGCTTAGAATTCCTATTTATGTCCCCTCGTGTTCTGCCGGTTACTCTATGCTCACTTTTGTATATATATCGATCACTTCTTATGAACTATGTTCCTAAATATTACCAGATCATGCGGGGGTGGCATTGTGACCATATAGTTAACGCGGCCAACAAATACAGCAAGCAACTTTTATAAACAATGGTTTCACTGTTAAACCTCAAATAGTATTAAAACTTATCACGATAAAAATGTAATAAGTTTCAAACAGAAATATAGTCTACCACTAGCCTACTCAGTATTTTACCGCTAGTCTTTCTATGCCAGGGAAAGTTTCTGCCAAACCAATTCCTTATCAGAGAGTTGACCCTTCAAACTGGTTAGTGTTAGATGAACAACCACTCGCATTCCTTACATATCTTTGGGCAAATGACCACTTGTGCTTAAACTAAAGAAGGCGTTCAACCAATTATTATCCATATCTCTGCAATACAAACCAACCTCAAAAACGGGGATGTCACACAGCAAGTCTTGGATTATTTCACCATACTAAATCAAAGCTTGCGTAGGTTAAATGGGATTTGCTATTCCATTAAATGAAGGTGATCGGCAGTTTTTCAGTTTAATGGAGCCCAATGATTCACCGGCGCAAAGCTTAGAAGTGCCTTGACCATGTACACAACCCTTTTCAAGCTATAGCGAATAGATTTGACACAATATTTATCTGGAAGGAGACAGACGCCTGCCTACAATTGGTTCAAAAAATATATAGCCAACATTTACCAAATTGTACGGGTCTTGTGACAAGCCCACATGGATAGGAAACTTAGCAAAAAAAACATTGCAAAATTTAAAAATGCAAGAATTATGGTATGGTATTCTGGCCAAATGGCTAACGCAACCGAAACATACACCAAATAAAGAATTAAAACAATGATTTCTGAAACCGAAAATGTAATGTAATTTTTGGAGAAAGTATTGTTTCGAAATATTTTTGAAACGATGTTAGCTATTGAATAATCGTCTCGTGTGCTGCCGTTTACTCTGTGCTCACTTTTGTATATATCGATCACTTTTTACGAACTATGTTCCTAATATTGCTGCATTTGTTAAATAAATTAGAAAAATCCGACCGATTACTTGGGTCGGTTAGTGCGCCGCCTTTTGGTCGAAGAGTTGCAGTTAATTGTCGCAATAGCGAATCGGCTGTGGCCTTCAGGAAGGTACCGAGCGGGCATTGTCTGAACCCAGTGGGTTGGAGTGTTTTACCAAATTTAAGAAACATTTTTATTATACACACCACACTCCAATAGTACCGTTAACCCGACCCATATGCACAAGGTTGTCTGACAATTACTCGTGTGTTAACGCCAGTTGCGTTATTGACATTCACAGAAAAAACATGATTATCCTATCCTTATAACCAATCCTAAATCAAACTTAGAAGCTTGAAAGTACGAAGAGTAAAATTTAGATGAAACAACACACCATTAAATGGGTTATGTCCTTGCATAGTTACATTTGTGTTTGTTTTCTTGTCATTGGTTTTTGGCGTGCACTCTGTTTTTTTAATAAAAAAATGCAATAAATTCGTTTCACCTTATTATTATCAAAAACGGCCTTTGACGTGAACATTGCTAATAAGAAGCTCGGCCCGGTAAAAAATGGAATATTTGCGCTCCCTTTCCCCATTTAAATTCAATCCATCAATCCACTGGTGCCTTGCCAAACGACATTACCGAACAGCAAGCATCTGGTTTCGATCCGATTCATCTGATAGTAAATCGATATTAAATCGCTCTGGATGTGTTGCTTAAAGCCTGATTTGTTTTCTTAGTTGAAATTTATAGTATATCTGCAACACATATAGGCTATCGAACTTAATATTTACACTTGCCATTATCTAGTGTCTAACTTTGAAACAAGCGCAGTTCTTGGTGGGCGCAGAACTATTAGCCTCTTTTTCGATAAGATAATCCCGTGACGTCAACAGTTTATGTGTGGTCGTATGGCCAATTAGTTAACGCGGCCAATACAAGTGACCGCCACAATTTTTTTTAAAACTTGGCACGGTATATTAGTAGGAAGGTCCAACGGAAATTATAGGCCGTTACTCCATATTTTACCGCTCGTTATTATGTTACTCTATGCGTTGAAAAGTCGCTATCAAACCAATTACAAAAGTAGTAAAATTGATACCTTAAATAAAAATGTACAAGCTTGACCTAATACTTAGGGGTGCCCGCTTTATAAGATTGTAGCCATGAATAGTCTTGATTTTAATGCAAAGGCTGAATATGCGTGCTTTGTTAAAGTTACAATCATGAGCTGATTTATCTTAATTCGCTTAAAAGAGTATGATCCATCCTTAAAAATTTTGAACATAAACAGTGAATACTGTACTTAATCAAGCAATAAATATAGTTTTTGTCTGCAATAACCGGAAAGTGTTAACATTATAACGCACAAAAATTTGCATCCGCACCTATCACTAAGTACACAAACTTGTACGCAGACAGGCGTAGAATTGCGCTTTTGCGTACAAACAGTGCGGATACTTTCTACAGCCGCCAAATGCAGCTGTTCTATATATTCTCAGTTTGCTTACAACCAATCATTTTTCTTATTGTATATCGATTTATGGTTCCAGTAAGATGATTCGATTAATTAATTGAAATACAAGATATAAAACGCGGGGTGATCCAAGTCGAAACACCGAGAATATTATGGAATCTTCGAACCTTTTGCGGTCAACTGAGGTGTGATGCAACTTATGATTTGATGAACCTACTCAATGGAAATGTATTTGGGCTGGCCAATTCAGAATACAGCTAAACAAATGTAATGTTATATGTGTTTTTTTATCTGTTCATGACATATTATTAACCTTTAAAGTGACCGTTTTAGTCGCCCGTCTTTAGTAGAACACAGACATTTTAGTCTCTTATTAGAACTAGGGCGTAAAGTGGCCCTTGCTTTTGCCAGCGCAGTTTCCCTTTTGACATTTGTGGGTCAATGTCCGTTCCTTAAAGTTACAAAAAAATGGAAAACATTCCCCACCTACTGGTTGCCATGGTAAAAATGTTGATTTTTTCATTATTATGGAAACCAAACCTATATAAGTGGGTACGAGAGTGTTGTTTATTTCGTGCGAGCGATAAACCACGTTGGAATATGAAGTTAAAAATACCATCGTTCGCGTAGCAATTACGCTGGGGCTAGCGCTGCACAATTAATTTAAGGAAAAAGTGCGGCACAATTAATAATAATCAGAAAACTGCAGAAGAAAATTAAACCAACAAACTTGTTCCTTATCTTATCTGCTTAACAGGAGACAAATGTCTAGAATCATTCCCACCCAAAACTACATAAGGAAATAGCAGGTATCAAGATGAATTTTGTTGGTTGCGGTGGATTTTCATGTCGCCTCGACAATATCAAGACATTTTCTGCAGAAACATGACGAGAGCTTTCACCCCTCGCACATCAGGGAGTTCATTGGGTGAAAACGTTAGTTCAATAAAAAAAAATGCAACATTGATTAGTGCATACAGAACAGTGTGATGAAGTACTATGATAAAATATTTCCTTTGCACAACGAAGTAGAAAATGGAAAAGTAAAACATGAGTATTCACGGCTCTAATGATGACCAGGTAGTTTCCCTTTCTTAGATAGGAGCCGGGAAATCCCCTACTGCTAAGATAGCACAATGCTGTTATTAAGCGTGTTGGTCAGTTGGTCAGCGCTGTGTGACCGGCGGATCGGAGGGTTTCCATCTCGGAGCTTTGTTCCACATGAGCGAGACGTTGCCTGCAATTCATATCAAACTTAATTACGGTGGGTACATGTTCGGTATATGTTAGGATAGGATATTCAGGTTTATCCTCGTA
>CH003137.1:540031-685629 GCA_000149265.1 Ciona savignyi
CTACAACACACTATCATAAACAACACACTTATACACTACACACTTTAACATACCAACATACACAACACACTTTAACACAACGTCATACACAACACACCATCATACACAACACACTATAACACACATTCATACACAACACACAATCATACACAACGCACAATCATACACAACGCACTATAACACAACATCATAGACAACACACCACCATACACAACATGTGTTGCATTGTCTTTCTACCAACTCCAACAAACACAATCTGCAGCGTGGTTCCGACTAATCACCAGCAGATATAGATATAGTATAATAAAAGCAAAAAACGTTTTATTTCATATAAAATCATAAAAAATAAATTGAAATAAAGTATAAAACACTGTTATGTGAAAACGGGTGTTACACAAATCAGTTTGTTCTGTCTGTATAGTTCTAATGTTGTACCAACCTCTAGTTTCCGAGCTCTCTCTTTACTGAGTGGTTCACATGGAAAGGAAAGGTTGTTGGAATCAGCAAGTGATCTCAAATCGAAGTAATACTTTGCGTACACACTACTTGGTACATTGATGTTGAAGTTTAATAATTCTAGGAACTGCCGTTCCATTGCATTCCTGTGATGTTAACATTTTAACATTTGTCAACTATATTGTTAACCACATTCACCACAATGGACATCAACCTTCTGAACTAAACAGATGAGAAACTCACATGTCCTCGACCGACATATCCTTTAGTATTTGACAATAATCCACGTTCCACACCGCCTGGTCATCCCACACTTTCGATGCAAGCAAGATGGCTCCTGGAAGCGCAAGTTGTGAGTGTGACTTCTACTACATTGTATGATTATCATTTCACACAAATAAGCAAGTATGATCCTTTTTTGGCCAAATAATGCAGTTAGTTATAACAACATGACAAACCTAATAATATTCGCTTCCAATTAGAAGGACAGATGCAGATCTCTGCGTATGCTAAAAGCCTCTCCAGGTAGATCTAGAAAGGCATGAAATAAACTATTCAACCTGAAATACATGGGATAATAAACTGGAAATATCGACCACCACATAGACCACCAAGTAAAATGGTAATTTATTTAGCTATTTCTATAATTAAAATCTAATGTGTCTTATTAGTATTAAAAAGTACAAACCAAGTTTTCTGATGATTTAAGGGCCATCGTCTAAAACCAATGTCAAAACAATACAGTCTTACTGACACATCTCATTCTAATGAGCAATGAACTTCTTTAAGTGAAAATCCTAACTAAAATAAGTTTCTAACATCAGAGCCAAACATTTGTTAATTAATGTGATTGGTGTGAGTTAAACATGATTGGTCAACTGACTTGTGCATAACAGACGAGAAAAAAATTGATCGTAAAAAGAATATGAATCAAAATGCATTAATGCCTACCAGAGTGACAATGGAGCACTCTGCAGCCAATTGAGCTGCACTAAACAATGTTCGAATGAAGCGATATATTTGACGGTGATCAGGTTCAAGCTGGTCATAACCGGCTGGCACTGCTTCTTTCTGAATGAACATTGTACAGGTAAAAGCACCATCGCATTTATAATTTTACAAACTCACAGTTAGGGGATATAGCATCTCGTCGAATATATCCGGAGTTTGTTTGTTTTCTCTATGTTTGATGTGGTAGAAAACCGCAAGGGCCACGCTGGGTGGGGACAAATGATAATCAAAGGGGAGAAACATGTTAAAGGAATAAAATACAACATGACATATTTAAGGTAAATCCTTATCCATTCCGACTAATTATGGCTTGTTAGGAAATCAGCAAAACTACATCATTAAAAACATATAAAATAAATAGGCTAAGGAAATAAAAACAATGCCATGCGGCAAAACCGAATTATTAGTTAAGATATTTTGTACAATAACAGTACAGTTCAAATTAGATTTAATATGGGTAGGCATTCAATAGAAGTGTTCATTTAGGAATAGCAATACTAACTAATAGAAAGAGGCGATTAGTCAAAACATGTAAATATAATTACCATTTAATAGAGGCTTTTATGTTCGGTTGGCTTACAGTGCTATCGTCAATGTAAATTGTTGAACATGAACTTCGTCGCTTGTGTGTGTTTGATCCAGGAGACGTCTAGCATCAACACTAAAGTAAAACATAAACTCGGATAATTTAAGAAGAAACTCACCGAGTTGTGGACACTTAGCCGCTTTTCGTTAGCTTCTGAATGCGATTTACTTAGGAAGATGGTATCTGCCATAGGGTGGTCAGATGGAGTTCTCGTTTCATCTACTTCTGTAGAATAAAGACAAAGAAAACATTACTTAACATTGTTTGAAACATCACCAAAATTTAGTGTAGTATTGAGTAGAAAATTAAATTAAAAACATATTATTATGGAACTTAACAGCATTATGGACAATTTGTTAAAAGTATTATAAAGATGCAACTGTCAACTTGACATTACCAATCATCAATTTTCTGACTGTCATTGCATATGCATTTTAGAGTCGCAAGGGCCTAATTGGATTTTTGATTATGCACCTATCACATATATTGATTACTAAAACAACACTTTAAATCTTATTTGAAGTCTCTGACAAATATCTTAATATTCTCTACTTTCAATCAACCAAATACAATAGCAAATAATCAAATATATGCATTAGTATAAAAGGTTATAAATTCTCAGTAAGAGGTGGAATCGACAAAAATGTTAAGTAAGGGGTGTGTGCCAAGGATGGAACGCAGCACCCCCTTTTCAAACAAAAACCTGACACCCAGAATTAAAGTACCGGTATGTTGCTTTTCACGAGATCTTAAGTCATGGGATTTTTAATGTGTGCATGCAATCAATATTAAACTGTATAGTGCGCATACATCTCACACTTTAAGTTGTACAAACCAAATTAAATCATTTTTTTCATTCACATTTTACATGTGCATTTTAAGAGTGCAAATCAATGTTTTCATAAAATATAATAGTTATTTTTGTCATTTTTTCTACCACTTGTGAGCATAATGTAATGGATTAAAGTTGTTTTTCTTTCTCAAATAAAGCATTATCTGCACCATATCAATTTAAACACTTACAGCGTGATATATAAGTGGGCTAAATAAATCTCGAGTGTGCCTTAATTTTCATACAGACCTGACACATCGAATCAAATATGATAATAGTATTCCGCTTATAATTACTTAAACATACTAATAATAATTTAAATTTAAAACTAAAACCAATATGCATATTTTACTATAATGATTTTGCATCTTTAACAAATCAAAGAGTATGGTATGCAGTTGTAGATACTAGTTTCAAGTGAGGATATGCAGCTTTGTATACCCTATAGCAGTGATGGCAAACCTATGGCACGCGAGATCATAAATACTGGCACGCGACGCATTCCGAAAAACGGCGCAAAATGTTTTTTATTACAAACTTACGGCCAACTTTAAACCTATCTCTATTCAAAACCAGCTTCGATTAAAGCCCTTGTGGAATTATATGATATACAGTTATTATCTTACTCGTTTTATTAAATATTTCCACGGATCAGTTGTTCTTGAAAAGATGCCAAGTGAAATGAAGTTACAATCAAATAATGAATCCATTATTACGTATGGACCTGCCAATGACGACACAGTGCCATTTTACCAAGACAATTATAGTTTTTACAGTAGTGCTCAGGTCGTGTACCACTGTAGCAGTCCTCTAGCCAAGCGGTTTTTAACTTGGAGCAGAGTCGTATTTAATTATATCTGTTAGGTAGACTAACATAGTTTAGCTTAACTTATTTAACATTTAAACAGCTTGAATGTATACTAAGGGCAATACAACTGATCTGAACATTTTTGTTCAGCTACACTTAGTTTCTAAAAATGTAAGAAGTAGACGAAAGCTCAAACAAAATGTTCAGATCAGTTATATATTGGCTTTGAATTTATATTCAGACTGTTTGAAACCGTCAGTTATGTGCCTAAACTAAACATTGTTTGGGTCATCATATTCTTGTGAACAGCTGTTTTCGACTATGAACAGACTTACAGATGACATGAGTAGTGCGTTTGTCACACTCAAATTCACAAAGTATGAGCCATCAATCAACATGTTATCTGCAACTTTACAACAACAGAAATCGCATTGATTTTGTAAAAACTTTATTATTCGAACCTTAAGACCCACCTCCGGTGTCGTATAACATTTGGTCTTCCCGTAAAACTCGACCCCTCCTTTGTTACGTATAAGTGGTTGTCATGCAAAAGTCCCGAGTAATATCAGCCGAAATGTTATTTTCTTCATTTTACAAGTTTAATGCATTTTAAGTGTTGCTTTGTTATATAAATTAAATCGTATAATTTTGCATTAGCCTACATTTTATATTTAGTTGGATTGCAGGTAGTTAAGATCGCTTAGGTCTACATAACATTACTCAGCAATTGTATCATGAGGGAAGACCGAATTTTGCCTGGAGGTGCCTGGAACAAAGCGATAGTAGTCCTATAGTCGTGCGTTGGCTACGCGTGATCTATTTATTTACCACAAGTTTTGGCCGCGGTAGTTTGTGTCTAATCTAAACGTTTTTGTTTATTGAAAACTGATATTTATGAAACGGCTTGGCACGCCGGGACAGACAAATTTATTTCAAGCTGCAAATGTGGCACGCGGCCTCGAAAAGGTTCGCCATCACTGCCCTATAGGATACTACAGTGAAACCCCGCTTGGAGACCACCTGGATAACACTACCACCATCATTATCAGGACCACCTTAGTGCGGTCCCAAATAATTTACTATGGTAATGCATTGCATTAAACTTCAAATTTGATTCCGCTTAAGTGACCACATGTGCTAAATAATTTGCCTTAGTCACCACAATAATAAGGTTAAATTTCTGTAATATAATAAGGTTAAATTTTTATGATAAAAACAATAAGAATAAACAAGCGCACACGAAAGAAAATGTGGCAAACAGTACCGAATCTTACAAGATATATACTAACCATCAACTTGCTCACGATCACTTATGTGTTGCAATTTTGAAGAATTCCCATCCTTCCCACCCGAGCCACCAGCAACAACATTATGGGAATTAGATACACTTGTTTGCTGACTATGTTTCATGTGCTTTGTTGATTTACTTGAACTTGATGATGACAAACAACTACAGTGTTTGTTACCCATAATAAACTTTACTTATTAACCTGCGGGGGGACAAGTTTTAATAAATAAAAAACAAAAAAATATTACACTTTGCACATCCTATGGCGTTAACTGAAAATCTAACAATTAACAAAAAAACTGGCAAGATACAACAGCAAAACAGGAAGGCACCAAAACAAACAAAAGTTATCTAGTTTGGTGCCTTAACGCTTATCTAACACCAAACCACTAGATTTTTCCCTTCGCACTGCTAGGCTTGAAATAGGCTTACCTGATTAACCCCCGTTATAATATTAAGGTACGCTAATGACAAGCTAGAGATCTATATTTTGGAGTGCGCACTTTATTAAACAATCTGTTTCATCCTTTTGTATCAAAAACATGTTAGCAGTTCCTACCGAATCTTAATTTAAAGGTTTAGCTTCCCTCCTACTCCTATTAGTTTTCCGCAACTTTATTTTAAAACACAGCATTAGTGGGATAACCGTAATCTTTTACCGGATACCTAATCCGCTAAGAATTTAGTGAGCAGTTTTACGCTTGCCTTCCTTTCAGTTTTGTTAGCGGTACTTTGCTGTTTACTACATCAAACAAGTAAGTGCCATTTTAATATTATTGAGCAACTTACCTAGATTTCTATGTCCGACCTTACGGTCATCTCTTTTATATGTGTGTTTAGTTTAGTTTAGTTTATTCATTTTTGCCCCAGTTTTTTAAAAATGGCAAACGAATATAATCTCGACAAAGGAACGGGAAAAGACGGCAAAACGAACAGTCGTTAAAACACGTCATTAAAATAAAAAGGATATAATGTAATAAATATAGCGGACGCGGCCGCCAAACCTAGGCAAAAGAACAAATCCAAATTTAGTTTGGATCAAACGATATAAACGTACCATACGGCCTTCGAATCAAACGATATGTTTGAAACGTACCATACGGCCTTCGAACAATAAAATTTAATCGTGAGGGTGCTATGCAGAAATCTCACGAAAGAGCTTCCGAAATTTTACAAAAGTTGTAAACGGTGAGCAGAATCTTAACTTAAACTTGGTTCAGCTATATCAAGTTTTAAACCCAAGACTCGTTACTAAGACCGTTTTAATAGGTAGCGCTAAATAAATCGGTCGCGTTATCCATTCGACCAAACAACCGTTTTGGGGGGTTAAAACAACTGTGGGATAGTTTTAATTACGCCGTATTTTGGGTGCTGAGTCTGTTTTTTCTATCGATTTAAGCTATAGTGTTCACGAACCACAGACTCTATGCCACGAACATTGCCTAAAGCCAGCGAATCAATGGGTTCTACCTAATTGAAGGAACGGGAGAATAATACACTAACCTTAAATAATACACTAGTTCCGGTTCAATCTATGGGATATCGAGAGCATGTCTATGTCAATAATTCTTTTAATGCTCTGCCAGAATTGTCTTATAGTTTTTCTAAGGCATTGGCTTCTTGCCCGAGTTCTGGCGACATGAATTGTTTGTCACAGGTTTTTTGCAGAGAAAATGAATAAGTAAGTTTACCACGATGTTGACCTGAGACTAAAAACTTGATGGTCTTTGTACGAAATAATTTCTGCAGTGTCGATAACATATTATCTTTCACGTAGTATGCATACTGGTTGGACGCTGAATGTCACTCGTAAGTATATCTGCACAGTTTAAAAACCAATGTGTTTAAGAATACTGGCTTTATTATCTGGATAATCAAATAACAGCCGGTATTTTTAAAATATAAATAGGCACAGTTTAAAACATAACCGTCAGACGGCGCTCTGGAGTATATATTCTGACGCAAAATATTTAATTTTTATTTATGAGACTTAGCGTGACCTAGCCGTCTCTAAAATCTAATTTCTTATTAACGTTTGGCTATATGTATAGTTCGTATATATACGAAATGATTTAAACTTTATATTAACATTCGATAATAGTTTCTATTCAAATTTCTTATTCTTCCAAATGTACATGTATTTGGGATTCTTATTGCAATTTGTTCTTTATTATTGCCATTTTCGTTATATATTTTACAGCCGATTTACACAGTTGACTATGTAGCATTTTTAGTTTAAAACCTGTGATGGGCTCGTTACTATAATACCACAGGTATTACATGTAAACACCTGTCCTCACAGTGACCCTAAAATAGAGGAATATCATCTGAAGCCAAGATATTCGGCTTTCTCGGTGTAGAGGGTGTGGTGGGCAAGGAAACGCGAACGGAAGTCTTAGTTGAGAAGGAAATTATCAAATCGCTTCAGCTACAAAAGACAAAAAGGAAGATGGAAGTCCTTTAGTATCGTCTTGTTAGTGGTAGGAAGAAATTAGTAAATTAACCTGACATAGCGTAGCTTCATCACGTTGTTATGGAAAGGTCGGTTATTTCTATCTTTACTCGTGGAAAATCTAAATGGAAAAAAATTAAGAGTTATAATAGGTCACTAGTACATGCCTTCTTAGAATGGTGATGATATCAGACCTAATTGTTCTTCGATTTTAAAGAAACTTGTATATAGGCTAGTAATCTACAGAAACATTTGTATGTAGAATTACAGTATATACAGTTTACTTCTGGAAAATCCCTTAACAAATGTATACAAAATGTATAAAAAAAGGTCTGATGTACTTATTCTACGCATAAAAACCCCAACAATCAAAATTATACAAATCAAAATAGAATTTTAAATGAAAGAATAAAGATAAGAAAACCCAGAAACGCAGCCGTTTTTAAATTTGTAACCCATTATTCAGTCTGTTTAACGCTCTATTTCAACACGACAGAATACTTCAATCTAGTTGACACGTTCATAGATGTTAGGTAATATAAATTATATATGCTGCGGCCAATATAGAAATCATATTTTTATATTTAGCTGGTATGGATTTTGTAAAAGATATTTAGACACAACAGCATTGGGCAATCAGGTATAAAATTTACGAACATTAGCTATGGTCTACATTTGTTTAAGTATATTTTGATTATAGTTTTTGGTTGGAATACCGCGTTGCATCCCTTAAAACAGCAACTAAATCTTGGTTTTAACTTTTAATTGTTATATTTTTTTTAATCGGTATATTACTATTGTCTTATTCTGGGAGAAGCTTAGCTTAAAACTAATTTTGAGTTCGTTTTTCTAGTAAAAGAGAATTTGAGGCAAATTTGAAATTGCTAGTTTATGTCATTTTGAAAAATCGCTTTCTTTTCGTGGATTACGACCAAACACACCGATTAGTTTTACAATGAACAAACCTTAAAGCATAGAATAACACACAAATTTGTGTAGGTTTGACTTAACCATTCGGTTTTTAATGTTCTTCCAGGTATGTCCTCACTTAAAGTCAAGTGTTTCAGTGTTAAGAAAAGTGGGAAATATATTTAAATAAAACATAAATTGATTGCCCAAAATGGTTTATACCAGTTTATCCTTGTACAAAATTAAATTAACGCTACATTTGGGAAAATTTAAAAACAAGAATAATAATTTCGTATTGCAGCTGCAATACTAGTGTTCCGATTGTAGCTTGTGCCTATTTTGCCGTTAGATGGCGTAATTGTGGTGCGACGTCATCAACACATGATGACGTAAACGATGGAAAATTTGTGGTACAGTAAACACCATCGCTGCTTCCCTACACAGCACCTCGAATTACAGTGCAAAAATAAACAATTAAGCAGAATCCGGCAACATCTATATCCGCACGTGTTCTTGCCGCCACCGCCATTTTCCTGGAAATACAAAAAAATTCTACCGATAACTGGTACAGGTATTATACCATCGCATACTGATTATTATAGAAACGATCTATTGTTTAAGTTTTTTTGTAATTAACAAGTTCGTTATAAAACAATATTTGCGTTGTTACACACAACAGAAAACTGTAAAGAACTCTTCCAAGGTAAACATAACCACATATCGTTGGTCTTCTATATTTATTGCAGTATAAAATAGCCGTATTGGTTTGTCAAAGTCTTTGTCGCAATAAACCGCAATCCTAACATATCGAATCTACAAATAAACTTAAGTTTTATTTTCTTTCGTGCGACTTTATGTTTCGCTGCTCCTAAAATAGAAAAAGAAAATTTGGTAGATTCTTATTTTTCCCATAAAAAAATACATTTCCAACCAAGACCTTTCACGAATTGTCAATTTAGTTAGTCGTCTGTCAGAGCCGATGCGGTACATGACCCGCCCAAGCCGCCCCAGGGCGAACTGAAACGAGGCTAAGCGAGAAACGCTAGCAAACTGTTCGATTCACGTGAAGCATCGAGAAGTGATTAGTTGTGAAAGCGGGCAATTTTAGCTGTACATACGAAGCGACTAGTCTCAAGGGAGAAGTCAAGAAAATGCACGCGACGCAGACGATCCTTCCTGATTGTCCGTAAGTATTTGAAGATGTTTTTGGCCGCTCGTTCTTCTAGACCACAGTTATCTAAATATAATTTGCAAACTTTTTCATAGTGTGATAGTGGTTATTATATAAACAAACGGAAAAATGACTGAATATAATAATTCCATCAACGTTGAATATTCAACTAGAGCTTTATATAACTCACAGAAACTATGCTGGTTTCTGCCGATAGACCACTTTGGAACCACGTGATCATAATCTACATTATTCTCATGCTTTCTTCGTCAACGTTATCCGGAAAAACACAGAGGATGAAAGAAAGTTCAAAACTCCTTGATCAGCAATTCAGGCCATACACGCATCTTATAAGCACTTACATGGACTGGACTGTCAGGCGACAAAGATTAGCGGCTACCAAGCAAAGGATACAATCGAAAAACAAGTACAGCCAGTTTAGCTCAACAGAGGGCACTGGTAGTACGACGTTTGCAATTTTGGCAAAATATTTCACTACAATTAAATCAAGAGCACGACGTAGCTCTTCTGGTACAAAGGACCATTTGTGCCTCAGTGCTAAACGGGACATATCAGCGCTTCGAACGATTTTATTACGAAATTCGAACCCACTGCTTGTTTACAGTTCCCTACACATGCCTCGACACATATTAGACATAGCAGAGCATTGGCAAATTGTGGTAAGGAAAATTTGGGTTTGTAAAAATCATAAAGTAATTTAAAAAGAATAGTTTCAGGCATTGTATCTATTTTTATTATTGATCCAAAATATGTCACTTTAATATAAAAATATCGTACAGAGTTTATTAATCTGATAGACAGATTTCGATATATTTTTAGTTCGAAATAATTCCACCATTTTTTCGCAGAGAACACATCCGAAGCTGGCTATCGACTCGATGACAGAGTTTTTAGAAGATGTAGAATCGGTAATCGTGGAGTACGCACGAAATAACCGAGATTTGGTGTCTGTTCAAAGACTTCGCCCTTTAGTTTTAAGAATTCGCTCCCTAAATAGAGATTTGACAAGACTTTTAAATTTGCAGGTCAGTCTGTTTTGGTTCTAGCTGTTTGTCCATATAGTAAAAGTTACAATTAGGTGGAATTCTGAGATAAAAATAATAATCTATATATTTATATTATACTATCACCTTATGTACAAACCAAACTCGCTGTATAGTAACCCGACAATGGATGTGCGGTTTTGTATTTTCTGACAGGTATCTATGAAAATATTCTATTATTCATCAGTTTTTCTATTCAGTAGACTTTTGTTACAAATACATAGAAATAAAACATTAATTGTATAATTATTTTACAGAGTCCACCCTATGCAAGAGACGAAGTGCAATTTACAGTGAGTTCTTATTCGTTATTTAAATGTAGAAAAACATGATTTTTAAGTCTAGTTTACGGATTTTGTGGTTAAATATTTTCGGACGAGTAGAAATTCATGCTAAAAGAATATTTTTCCAGCATTTGTCCAGAAGTACGCTATTCTTGTAATTAATCTGTGTTTTCGTTTTCGACACACTTTCGCACGGGGAAAACACCGCTGTATTTCTGATGATGACTCACTCGTTAAACTGTGATCATGGTTTCATTTTATGCTACATCACGATAATCCCACGTACATTTGAATATACTATGGTCGATAATAAACAACTTTTGCGATTGACCTTGGGAATTCCTTTCTAGTAATAATTAAAACAAATGATAACCGTTTTAATAAAACAAAGGAAATCTTTAAAAATTATCAAGTTTGTGGAAAGCATTCAGTCCCGTACAAACCACGACAAAACATTTACATGATAAATGTTTAAAACGCAAATTTTTAACTGATTTTGGTTAACAAAGTGGATAATTTATATATAACTTGGTGGGGCGTGCAGGGTTTGCAAAGGGGTGTGTTCATCCCATAATTATTTAATATCAGCTTCTCCCGAATCTACAAAAAATAAAGGTGGGCCTACAATTTAGTAGCTGGACAAAAATAACAGCTTTTCCTATCAATATGTCTTGCGAAGTAAATACAGTAGTTGTAAATATATAAGAAAAATAGCTTTGTAATGTCGCATTTAAACCGAAATATAAATTCAAATGTAAACGAATATTTGCATTGCATCATGTCGGATAAAATATTTTACCTCGAGATAGATTTAGAAAAGTATATTTCTGGCGCGTCTAAAAATGGCTACATTCTTCCCATTGAAAACAATTGTACAATTATATATTTACCGTTTTGAATATTTTGTATAGTTGTTAGTTTTGACGGAAGGTGGTGCGATGCAAAAATGTTGATAACGTGTGTAATAAAGCAGGTTATGTTACGCACACATTTTATTTTGGCAATAGCGCAATGAGTGTGCATTTTGAGTGAGCATTTTATTGCGATTTTGACAAAGTTGTACTCATTATAAACGGTTTCTTTAAACTTAAGGTGAAAACGTGCATTTGATACGTGCGGCTCGTATGTCGTGAGGTTATTTCCAGGTTTGTATACCAATACTGTTGCAGTGAGGATTAAAAATGGGGTTGGCATTTAGTTTAATCATTAACTCTTTAGAATCGTGTAAGGTTGCACAATGTCGTCAAAGTTCGACAAAAACGGTATGGACCGGTGAAATGACGAAATGATTAGCTCGATCGATTCATTTCAGTTATAAGCCACCGAACTTGTCCCGATAAAAAGTCCTATATGCATGGTTTATATTGACACGTTTGTAAGCTATCTTATATATTGTTTTTTTCTAAGCAGAGGCTAAAAAATAATTTTTTACAAACGTGATTATTCTAACAAATATTTCTGTAATGCGGATATTTCGTAGTTCTATTTAATACATTTTATTTTGCATGATTAGGAGCACATTTGTGTTGACTTTGCACGATTATTTTAATTCTTATTAGATTAATAATGTCGTCTACAAATAGCTTGCTTCCCTTGACATTTCTAAGTTAAATGTTTTCAGCGTCTCCTCATTTTAAAGAATTTTTATTTAATATCCAAATTGTGATTTGTTTATAATATTGCGTTAAAATTGAATTATATTTTTTTGCATAATGGCCAACAAAAGAAAAGACGTTGTTTAGAGTCAAGTGAGTTCCTATACATTTTCAGTTCCAACAAAGTGCACGTTGCCATAATAAGTTCTATGTTTTTCATGATTTCCTTCATGAGAATTTGGCGACATTTATGGTGGAAACCTTGTAAGCCCCGATTATCCTTTGACCACGCATCGTAAAAATACTATTTTGCTCAGTTTACACCGGTTTCCATGGCTTCAAACCTTTAAACGGTCGCTTCGCTGTTATTATCCGAAGTAATAGATTGTGAACTAGTATAGTCCTGCAGTTTAATTACACAGTTCGTATATAAATAGATCCGCCTATATTTCGTATAACTTTTATTTATACAAAGGTCAAATCTAACGCGTGTTATATAAATAAATGATACTTCTGTTAGTTAGTTTTGTACTATACGTTAATAGCGAATATACTGATATTGTTATATTGCTTCGTCACTGTGTTATATAAACCGACTATATGCGCACACAGCATGATTATGAATTGTATATTTTCTAGGATCAGTGTGAGATGATTTTAGAAAAATAGGACATTTCTGATCATATTCAAACGACGGATATCAGATCCTTTATCTTGTAACTCCCAAAAATCCGAACCAAGAATTTTCCATGCTATACGAAAGTTATATGTAATGTAGGCTACTAACGGAATATTTAAAATGCACACAATCAAATTTTAAGGTTATGCTTAAACCAGTTTTGCACTTTTTTCGGCAACTTTATTAATCTTGCGTTTTCTTTTTCACAGATAAAGTTAATGGTGTGAAAATATTTGAAGATCTTTATTTACAATATCTGAATAACTTTTCAATAAAGTTATGGTGTTGTCGAAACGCGAAACCTTTAATTTAGTTTTCGGAAAGACAAATTATTTCATAAATTTTTTTCTTCTCAGAAACTTCAGTCATCTGAGCACGTGGGAAGCATTTCGACACACTTAGTGGCGCTGCTGTCCAACATTAGGCCCTCTTTAAGCCTGATTTGTGGTGGCTCTGTAGTTCCATCTAGTGGAAGGTACACGTGGCGGGTGCGGTTCTAGCTAATTATTTATTTTACCGACCACTGTGACAATTCTCACTCTTGCCCATTTACGAAAAGGTTACAGTTCTTCAACCACAATTGCGACCATAAAAACCTTTAAGAGCATGATCAACCCACTTTATCGTCCTAAAATTACCCTTATAAACAAACTACATGTCTCAAACTGCCCATGTCAATTTTTTCCGAATTAATTTATAATTTTAAATTGTATTTTAAATTTAATCTAAAATTGAGTTTTAAATTGCTTTGGTTATTGTAATCATCGTGCCATTTTAATGTTGTGAAATACTTTTAACTTTCGCTCAATAATCTAGTATACATCAGATTCACTGCCTTGCACCAGTAATAAAACATAACTGCTTATTTGTAGAATCTGTAACGAAATAAAATTAGTTGAAATTGAGTTACATTTAAATTTGGAACCTTACTTAGGATACACGTAATACAATATTTTTAGTTTTTGTCGAACAGTGTGGTTAAAATGACCGGTTCTTCGTGATTGAGTGTGCTTAATTTAAGATCAGTTCCGACCAGACCCCAAATAATCTACACCGGTTACATTTTTCTTTAAGTGGTAATGACTGCGTAGCAGCGTGTATAGCATCAACGCACGATATTATCACGAGTCTACTTCGTGTTAATTATTGACGTCACAAAAATGCGTCATCTCTAGCGAAACGTGCATACACATACATACCCTGGATACAAAGTTTATTTTCGATTAAACAGGTCTTGGATAAAAAGAAAGCTTAAATACCAGGTGAAAACCATCGAATCACAAGAAATAGTGAGCGGTCATTCTTCTCATAAGTAATAGTCATATGGCGTCGTGCCCATGATCGAGTTCCTGGAGCTTTTCCAGTGTGTTGAATGCGCGAGAGACGTTGCTTTATATATTGGTAAACCTATTAAATCATTGGATTCAAGCAACTCCATTTAGGTAAAAACACAGCCGAAAGTTCAAGCAACTCCATTTAGCCCTCAACACAGCCGAATAGGTTTCCATATTTTTGCTTGCGGTACGATGCGCTTTGAATAAGGCATTCCCGGGTTCGGCAACCTTTTGAATACAGTTGTCCAGTTTATAAATAATATAATCATGCGTGTCAAAGCGAATTCGAAACCTGCAGTCTAAATTTGAAAAGCATTGAAAAGATCTGCAGTCTAATTTAAGTCTCTAGAAGAGGCTATTAAGCCAATTCTGTAAGGTTTAAGCAGAAAGGGTGTGTTTCAAAACCAATTAACAAACAGCAATAAGCAGGGAAATAGTTATTTGAACTATTCAAATGTCTTCGACCAAACCGTCAATAATAACAGGTATTACTAGCAATGCTACAACTATTTCATAATCACTATTGTTACAAAACAATATTATGATAATTAAAGACTATTGATTTGCATGTGTTACGAATTAATGCTTTTGTGCAGCGTACACAGTTTAAATTTGTACATGCTTATAGTAAAGAATATATTTTTCGTGTATGCTAGTCGAATCATAGCTTTAAAAAGCTCAAAAAGTAAAAATTTTATACCAGCAACCAATTTTTGCATATTTTTTCTTGCTTTAATCGCGTAAAATCCCTGATTTGTAAACATTATTTTGGTAATCAGTAACTGCTTAACCTGTGTCCTATCGTACCTTGTACCAGCTTAAAACGGCCAACGCAATTAGAGTCTCCTATTGTTAAGAACGGAAAATTGGCCCTTTCGAAAGTTTGTCTGCACCTTGAAGAAGCTATTTTTACATTGTCATATAACGTTCTGAACGACTTACAAACTGTAAATCTCAAGATTTCAAACATATTTGTAAAACATGCAAGAAAAATGTTTAACCCGATACTGATTTGATTTCGCATAGGTCAATAGCGCACGCAATAGTGGTTTGTGTTTACCAAAAATCCGAGTACTACAATCCATAAAAACACGTCTTGAACCTCACACAAAATTAACCTTGAATTTAAATGACATATAAATATAGCAAATGTGTTGGTTATTTAGCCTTTTATCCAAAGTTGTGTATTCGCTGACTTAATAATTTTAAGTTTAGTACAATTGAACATACAATTCGCATGCACAAGGAAAAAATACTTCTTTTAGCAAAGCTTAAAGCAGTTTTTAGGCATATACTGGTTGCATAGTACTAAACTAAATTGTTACAACAATAAAAAAATATTTACCGATCTCTAAAAAACATTTTCTGTGACTTTAAAAATAAATATCTCCGCGAATACCAACCAATTCGCTTCACATGCGTATTGAGAAAATCTCTATTATCAGAAAAGCATAATGCACAAGTTTGATAGGTAAACTGCGGCGTTTCCAAGCATCCTCCGATTTCGTAAGCTTTCTCAATACAACGGAAATGTTTAGTCTAAGTCGATTTTCAAGTTATGTGAAATAGCTTTTTCAGTTACTATGAAATGCTGTACTAATAATTGTTTATTCAATTACGTTCTTTTAAAATATAGGTATTAATTTAAATTTCTAAATTGTGGTTTTGCTCCTTTTATTGGTGTCTCTTGTTAGTGCATATTGGTGTCTATAATCGGAAATAAAACATATTTATGCTTAATGTTTACAGTAATAATGAGTGACCCATAAAATAACGTAATAGGTCAAACATGTTAACAAATTAGTTACTACTCTTTGAAATTCCAAACTTGCTGTTGTCCACCCTTTAGGAATATATAGACTCTAGATTTAGGTTGTAAGAATATCGGTTGTTATTTAGTATTGATTTATTGTATTTGAATATAATTCGTCTGCGAGTACTGATCGCAGATTGATATTTTGCTGCACAAAATCTATTATGTCTAATTGTAAACGTGACCGAATAGTTGGTCTATCTGTGGGGGGAATATGTAATTTTCACCTTCGAGGGCAGGGAAATTACGTCGAAAAATTTATCTACGGCAACCTTTATATAACTCGGTCGTGGTCTATTTACTGAAACTAGTTATTGAAGTTGTTTATGATGATGACGTTGCTGCATGTTTTTAGCTTAAGAGTCATAAACAATACGAAGTGGTACGGTATTGGACATAATTTTTGTGTAAACGGCACGCGTTTATATAATCAGGGAGTTGGGAAATATTGTGCGAAAAAAACTGTTTGGCAGTGATGATACGCAAACGTTAGGGAGTGTACACCATTTCATTATAATGAACAATAATGCGGAAAATAACTGCGATCTGACCAATAAAACAAATTATGAATCGATAATTGGCCATTTTAGACGCGAAGTATTATCGACATCTCCACTAAAACAATATAGATAATCGAGGATAATCCGTCTCGTGTTTTGGCGGAATAGAAAGTTGTGTTTGATTTGGTGAGGTCTGCGGGTTGTAAAATTTAACCCCTGTGTCAAAAACCTATAAAACCAATGTCATAAACCTCCTGTAAATAATCTTTACAAAGCTTTCTTAAAAAGTGTGAATTAGTAGTTCAGCGAGGCTAATTTGTGACTGAATGATACAGTGGACACGTAAGGTAAACCACACCGCGCTCTTTTGCAGTTGTTAAAAGTTTTTAGCATCCCTGGCTGGGCGGAAAGTTGCAGAGGTATATAGGCCTAGCTGATACTTCGCTTGTAATGTGGCGTACTAGCAACAAAGCTTCATCGTCATTGATATTCGGTCAATTGCACTTTGTGTACTGCTTTATTCTCTGCAACCCCAAAGAACTTTAGTGAATTTTATCAAAAATTTGACTTCTTACAGTATCGAGTATCACCATTTTGAACCATACAGCAAGCATGTACAACATGTAGCCAGAGTGTCTCTAATGGGAAACTGATCACCAAAACAAAATTTTAATTTTAGACCCTAAATACTAATCTTCAAAATTTTAATTTTTTTCCTAAATACTAATCTTAAACTCAGAACTAACCCTAACTCTAACCCCATGTTTAAAACTAACTCTAATTCCCTAATCTTTATTTTAGTGTGCAGTTTCCCTCCTCCCCGCCTTCTCTGCTTATAGTTTTCCCCCCATTCGGCCACACGACCGTACAACTTATTTAAAATTTCACATCGTCTAAAATTTTCAATATCGTGGTTAGATCGTGCGGTGGTGAAATTTGTACTACAGCAGATTTTCTTTTTCCAATTTTTGATAAGGTGTGTTCTAAATATTTAAAGGTGGTTTAAAAAAATTCACACTTCTTTCGCATCGAATGTCCTTTTCATGAAGTCGTTGAACTACAAGCTCTAATTTTATGGTAAAACACCGAAAGGCAAATATATATAAAGGAAACACCCGCGTATAGGTTATGCATGGTCGATAAGAACTTACATAAACAGATTGCATTAGTATTGCCATGTCTAAATCATTTCATGCTTTTAATAAAAGAACGTTTCGACATCTAAAACACTTCGATTGTTAGTATGTATTTTTTCAGAGCTCTACTTTTTTAAATCATGCAGAGGTTACAATCCATGATGGGATCATTATTAAGTTTGTTTTTATATACACTTCTTTAGATCTATCGGTCGCGTTAACCATGCAGCCATGCGATCAAACAGTTCTTACACAAAATAGCCACTTTAGCAGCGTCAGCCTTTGTGGCGACCTCCACAGTCAATCAGCGCATCTATTTCGACCTATTTATTTTAAAACTTAATCCTGGAAGACTCCTGTGATTAGCCAAAGCCCACTACACTTCCCCGTCGTCGGAAGCTGCTGATCCTCTGCTATTAGGAAATTACATAAACAAAAACAAACACGAGGTTCTTTTGCAGCACTGGTGTGCTTTTTTATCTCCGCCAGTTTTAATTTCTACGTATATCTCTTGCAATAATTAATTCTTATGTATTTATCACATAGCTATCTGTAATATTGGACACAACACTATAAATATTTAAAAAGAATATATTTCGCACAAATCACATAAGAAAACTGGACTATACAAAGAGAGTGAAAAGCGGTTGGATTATTGGATCATCTGTACAACTTTCACGGGCATTTAATTTCAATTATAATCTAAAACAGCGCAAATTGTATCCGTTCAAACCAATTGGTGGAAATAGCTCATGCGTATTTCGCCTTCTCGTTCGCCAGTGCCAACCGCCTGATGTTCCCAATGCACCCTGCAGCCGCCTCTTGTAGAGCATTGTCCGATGAGCCAACCATGTTGAGAAGCATCTGAAATAATAACCGTGTCGGTGTTACATACAACGGGTATTGAGGGCTTAACCGGTGCAGGACTGCGATACTCGAGACAGAACAAGGACGATATTTCCACCCTTTCTCGCCTCGAGGGCGAAACACACTGTCCGGTATTTTCTTATAAAATTCAATTTGTAAAAAAGTGCCGACAAAAACGAAGAAAGACAACAGTTCTCTTGTAAGCAAACCACATACAGTGACGTAGTGTTATAATGTTGTGTTGGTTGATTACACAAAAACGACGATCAACTAAAGACATAGTCCTGACACCAGAATGCTTGATGTGAGATAACTTTTTAACCTTTGTACACATGACTTGCATTGTGTTTATCGCAAATAAATTTACATGTTGAAAGCCGGTAAAGTGACATTTATGTATGTTGGGGGTATTTATATGCAAAAACTTTGTTTTTTGCCCCGAGGTAATTACCTACAAATAAATAGAAAGATCGTTCGGTAAAAATAGGTTTAAACTAAAAAAAACAGTTTTTCGAATTGAAGTCTTTTACGGAGAGCCAGTTTAAAGTGGTTAACATAAATCACCTTGACAACGCCATTCTCGTGCATTGTGATGCAATTGTCCGGGTCACGTGACAGCTGGTAGAGAGCCTGAGCGGTGGAGCGATGAACTTGTTTGTCCTCTGATCGTAGGTAACCCACCAGTGGTGCTACCGCCCCCTCGCGGCCAAACGAAACACGGTTATTCCCCCAAGTGCAACATCGAGCGATTGCCTCAGCTAAGTGGCGCCGCAACTTGTCGTTGTTCTGTTTAACAGGTTAAAAATAGGGTTACAGTACGGTCGTGTGTCCGAATGGTTAGCGCTACCGATACATTGGTAGTGCCGAGCACATCCTGGATTCGAAACTTAGCTCAGTAACAAAAAAATGGATTATAATATGAAGCTCTATTTTACAGTAATCACAATACCCATCTTTACTTATATTGTCATGGTTTTTTATCCTGCAACTTGACCGTTCGACACGTAAGACGGCACAAATGGTTAACACAAGAGGATAGTATTAAAAAACATGATATATTTAGATACATTACAATCAACACAACGAGAGAAACGAATCAACCAACCGTAGCAGCAAGCCTCGCGAGCATTGGCACCACCCCGTGGTCAGTGATGACGGCCAAATTTTCTTCATCTTTCGCGATGTTTGCAATGGCGGAACACACAGATGCAAGAACCTAATGACGAATGCGTCTGTTATTTTCATATACATATCGTATTTATTATTCTGTTTCGTTTCTAAACGCGCAATATTTTGGAGCATCAGGTGTTTGGAGAAACATTATTTTTATTTTATTGAACGGGTTGGTCAGTTTCGATTCCGCTCTATACACCTTTAGTGTACAATTTAATGTTCGGAACACGCACCAATAAATCAATCAAACCCTTCATTCTCTAAATGAAAAAAAAACGCAAGGGCGGGAATAAACAAGGAAGATCGTAAGATTGTGCCATCTACAACCTTGATTGAATGGAGCTATTACAAAGCGTTGTGTAACGACGGAGTTATTGCTATAGATTGTGTTCGACCCATTGAACCACTGAGTTTAAGCAAAAGCATTTAAGTGCCTTGCCAGGAAAAAAACGACTAGCTATAGCGGGTGGTTTCGACCCCAGCACCCTTCTGCTGACGGCGCAAAGGATAAGTGAACCGGTAGCACTTAACCACTGCGACACACTCAGCACAATTACCTCTAGATCAGTTGACTTGAGCAGAGAGACAATAAGTTCCAACCCACCGACGAACGAACGCACCATTTCACCCGCGTCCCGAGCGTTTTCAATGCAAGGACAAACCGCCCAAGCCGCCGACGCCTGGACTTCGGGATTTTGATTCTTGAGTAGCGACCACAGCAGACGGACACCGTCCAACTTGTCGATTATACTGCATGTATGAGACAATCTTTTAAACAACAAGAATAATTGTTTTAGGTTTTACGTCTGCATTTTACCCATATGTTATATTGCGTGTCATTATAGTGATGTTATATACTGCTGTTTTGCTGTATTTTATACTTTTTGTTGAATATTAATAACCATGTAGCGACCTCCCGTCATCTATTTTACATAATGTGTGACGTCATTACGCATTGCCTTTTTCATGTGTTTTTTGTGCCCGTCGCTTTGGGTTTGTGTAACGAATTTCTTTTTATTGTGTGTTACTGAAAATAAAGCTGCCGCTTCAACCAGTCCTTTTTTCTATTATAGCGAAGGTGGGAAAAATAAATATAAACTGACCTCATATTTTCTGGCTCGGTTGCACAGGCACCGACCGCTTTGGTCACATTAACAAGCAATGCTTGGTTCGTACCGGTGAGCAAATGGACGAGCGATGGAATGCCGCCCGCTTTCCGTATGATGAGTCGATTTGCGGGTTCCTGGGCGCATTCACCGAGTGCTCCGACCACGTTGACCAACACATCTTCCGGCTGGTCGTTCAACAGCCCCACAAGCTGCTCGATCGCTTTTAATTCTTGGAATCTGGTCATTAGGGATATTAGACAAGGATAATAAGTTAGGGTGACATATATGGGGGGGGGGGGGTGAAGTGCGTTATAACACGTCTTTTTGTAAGTAGTTTTTAATAACTTCAAGCATTTGAAGAACTGTTCGCGTTAAGTTATAACACGTCTATTGTAACGAGTAAATTTTGGCCATAAACATGGTATTTACATTTAATCTGCCCAATGCAGGGCTCGCATTATTATAGGCAAAAAAGAGGGCATTTTACACAAATAGGCTGTAAAATGAGACAATATATAGGAACACAAGTAAAAATACGAACGTTTTTATTTGAGATTAGGTCAGAAATATTTTCTAAGACATAACCCTTTAAAATAAGGACAAATCGGTCAAACCTTGTGCAACTGAGAACGAACAATTGAGCTAGACATAAAGACAGCATAACATCCCTTATTCTATGTTATACCTCTCAACATTTTGTGGACTTATCGCACATTTCCAAATCGCCCCGGTCGCAGCGGCGAGCAATTCTTTATTATCTGATTGTGGCAGCAGAGCTACAAGTGGATCGAGGCCACCGTATTGACGAACCAAATCTCGAGTGGCTTTATCCTCGGCACACTAAGAAACAAGATAGGTTAAAGTAACACTATCAACCGGCCGAGCCACAAATTCAAGTTCATAACGAATATTACCTTGCTTACTAGCAAATTGAATTGTTTACAATGGTTATAAGCGTTTAATAGTATTTTAGACAACTATAAAAAAAGTTAATCCCATTAAATATAAGGTCAACATCGATTCAGTTTGCTTAGCTTAAATGAAATTAAAGGGAAAAGTGCACTGGTAGAGGGTGAATCAAACTTTGTTACCAAATATATTAGAATAAAACGACTTGCGCTCATACCTTGAATATGGCCGCAGCACAGTGCATCTGTAGTTCACTGTTGCTGCTCTTTAAATTGGTGACCAGATCTTCGATCATTCCCTCGGTACGGATAGCGAGTCGGTAGCTAGGCTGAGGAATGTAATAAATATTAATTATATCGTATGGCCGCGTGTCTACAAGTATGAATATCCATTTTAGAATTAAGATTAAAGGAAATGATTCTAACATATTTGATTTTAGTAATTTGTTTTAACCGCTCATAATGGGTCAAAATCAGCTTTATTTAGCAATTTTTTATTCAAAATTGGAAATTTTTCACTATAAAAGTTATAATTATTTTAATTAAAAATTACTAATATTTTATTCACTATACTGGCAATATTATTTTTCAGAGAAAGTGCCGTGCTTAAATACACAACCGACAAGCAAGTGGATGTTTTTTGCTGGGAACAAGCGATTAAGCTAAACGGGTGGACGTCATAAACATGTTGGCCAGTTAGGGAAGTTTAAAAAGTATCAACTATACTGTTAGTAATTGCAACATCGTAAAGGTAGACTTTTGTCACGTGGTGTTCAGTGACGTCACCCGCATATGATCTTCCCACGATGCAGGCCAATATAACAAACTCAACTTAGATTAAATGTAACCTTACAAAGTATCAGTGAGCTATTACCACACATGTGTTCCATGACGTAAGTATGTAGTTTCCCAAAAAAACATAATTGGTTGAAAACATTTGCTTGTCATTTAGCTGACAATTATTTGATGTTTACCGCGAATTAAACGAACTAACTCTGCTGTCAATGTAAAGAACCCACATAGCGCAGAAATCGTTGAAACTACCTTCTTAGTTCAAATCCACTGGAAAATAATTATTTTACTTCGTAAATCCAATTAGGCAATTACCCAACGGTATTTAAAGTGATTTCAAATCCTAATCGTATTTGCGTTTCTTAGGTTTAAACAATTCGCAATCACTAGTCGTCTAATTAAATGCAATTTTCATATTTGTATAATTATTAAACTTAAGTCCGTATAACCGGTTCCCACTTATGCGGTTGCAGACGTCTCACCTCTGACGCGCATTCCTGCAGCGTCCCTACAACTGGGATGAGCATTTCCTCATGCTGCGACTTCAACAACTTGGCAAGCATCGGTATAGCCCCGGCACGCCGTATCGCGTGTTTGTTCTTGGTCGACTTGCTGCAGCTCCACAATGCCAGAGCCCCGGATCGAGCGACTTCCACGTCCTTCCCAGCATCGCAGGAGTTTGCCGGGCACTCCAACAACGCTACCTGGGAATTAGAGCGGATATCGCTGTACAGGGATGCTACAATGCAGTCAAGCCACACAGAACTATTTTAAATGCCCGCATATTGCGGCCAAGTATAAAATTAAATTACATATAAAACGAAAACACCACGGACAAGTCTTAGTTTAAACCAGCTTTACCTATTCACTGAAAATACATTTCTATTTTAATGTTACAATTGGATGTGTCCACCTAAAGGTATACGCAGTACGAAAAGTGCGGTAATGTAGTTACAGTTTGTACGTGCTGACGTAACCCAGGAGCTTTCGAGATACTTTAACTTGTATTTTTCTCAGATGAAGTGATTTCTCTTCAATAACAAACTCTATTGACACAATGATAATTTGAAGTCAGCCGACCATGTATTTCGCAAAGATACTTTGTTGTCCATCTGTACATGCCACGCTTTTAAGTGTTCTGATCTATATCTGAAGCCTTTCAACTAACCAGCTTTTTTATCCCGCCATGTTGCCGAACGGTGCGTCTTGCTCGACGAAACTTGGCCACATTCGCAATCGTTTCTGCAGCCAGACATTTCAGGTCTTTGTTCTGGGACTGTAAGATTTTGACCATGGTTTGCAAGCCACCGAGGTCGGCGATTGCGCGACGGATTTGGACGTTGCGACTTATCTCTTTCAAGATCTTGAGGGAACCGATCTAGCGAGATAACTTATAAGTTTATTGACTAGAAATATGGCAAATATAGTGTTATACAAATTATTGACCATAATTTAGTGGTCTATGCAGTAGTCATTACTTATGCATAAGATTAATACAAAGCGATGTATCTGAACTATACAGGGGGCGATAACACAGCCAATCGTCAGATTACCTAGTGACAACCCTCGGTTTACGTACGGTATTGCATAAGATTGAATCGTTTTTACTGTTTTTGATTATCCCACTAAACTATCACTGGTGTCAGGCAACGTGCATAAATGCTTTATCCACGGACACAACCGAATAGTCAGCGGTAAGGTTGAATCAGACAAGCGTTCGTCTGGTGAACCGACGCGATTCCCGTTTGAGTCGGACAACTCATGTAGGTTATCGGCTTTATGGTCTTTATTTTCGGAGCATACTTTGCGGTCAAATAAAAATTAAAAGTCACTGAAATGACTTAAACATGATGGTAAAACTAGTACCTAAAGTTGAGTGCCGTTATTGAAACACTTGCAAAATGTCTAAAACGATACATTATAAAGCGTGGAACCTGTATGTAAAACATGTGCCTATGTGTAATCACTACTGCAAAAGCATACCTTGCACTTGTTCTCATCAGTGTCCAACAAATTGATAAGAACCTCCAATCCCCCAACATCCCGAATAGCAAGTTGGCAAGTCTCCTGTGCAAGATTGAAATCTCGCATCGAGCACAGCGCTATGATGGTGGCAGTCTGGTTTCCACCTTTCAAATATTTCACCAACTTCTGGATCTGCCAGTATTCGGACGGAAGGTCCGATCCTGCGTCCTGGCGCCGGTCCTGGACTTCCTCTTCTTCCTCGGAGTCATCAGATGACTCACTGAAGTCATCTTCGTCTTGGGGTGTCTTCCGACTTTAATTGAAATAAAAAAATACATAAAATACAAGCTTACAGGGATGCCTACGAATGTTTTTTAATAAAAGATAGTAGGGCGGAGGATATTCCCGCAAATGGGAAACGCACAAGGCGTTATCACTATTTGTCAGATTACCCTGTGCCCACCGTCGGGTTACCGAAGCTACTGCAGTATGATGTGTGTGAATAATACGTTTCTTTAGTTTTCATACAATCCATTATTTAACTAGATTCAGACGATGCCCGCCAATTGCCTTGCCTAAGGTTAAGGCAATCCAGACAGCCGCTTATTTCGATCCCACATGCTTTGTCGACGCCCTTTCAGTCCGACTGAAACTATAGTATATATATATGAAATATATCAACCAATTATTTAAATTAATTATCTAAAACTTTTCAGTCCTTAAAAACACGACACAGTGTGTATGATAATAATTAAACGTGATTTCTTTTCTTATGAATTAGTTTCAAAACTACCGGTAATTAAATGCTTTTAAAACATCGTGCTGCTAGTTAGCCTAATATGCTTAAAGGCCTTAATGTATAAACTTTGACATAATCTTGAGTAGTTGATGTCCACTTTTTTTGCACGATATTTACATATTCATCTTAATGTCATTCAGCTGTGAACATAACTTCTGGCGCTTTTAATACGAACTGATTTGGAACTGAACGAAATTTTAGGACGATAGATTTGATTTTATAAATGTCTAATAATAGACCTATCTCTCGCTGTATCGGATTTTAGTGAAATAAATCTTAGTTTAAAACTTACATGTTAATTTGCTTGAGGTATGCTATGCTTTTCCGAATGTCTGTATGTGGGATTTCGGGATCTGTCGGTACTTCTAGCGACGCCATTTTCCAAACCGACCTGATTTCTGCTGCAAAACTGACTGATTCAACTTTCTAACGTTGCCTAGTACATCACAATGACTGTGTGTGACGTAACTGTACTATCTGTCTGTATCATAAGTTAACAAAACAATCAGGTTTAGTACATTGCGCATGAAGCGGGGATTACAAATTTTGATGAAAGCGAGATGTGAGACACATTCCCTGACTCACAAAAGTTCAGCTGTACTCTACTACTATCATTGGCAAGATGATTAAAAGTTTAAAACGTGTATCAGACATAATGCGATTCTTATCTTTCTTTCGATTTGTTTTTTTTTTCTTAACAGAACTAGGTTAATTGAATAAATGTTATTTCTTTTCAACGAACCCGTAGTAGGACGCCCGCCGACCGGCAGGAGGTGACGTTGTTGACTTTTTCTTCTTCTTTTTCGATTCCTCTTTCTCGTTTTTACGACTATCTTCTAAACTCTTCCATTTGAGCGACGGTTTCAAAGTTTTCTTATTGTCTTTACCAGCTTTGCCTTAAAAAATGCAAGTAAATGTTTGGTAAAAAAATAAGTACAGTAACATACAAAAAAGCTACAAAGTTTCTTTAACCAAGTGGCACAATGGGATGAAGTGTTATGGACTCTTATTTCGTCGTTTGGACAAACACTTATCGGACATGGCCTGAACGCAGTAGATTAATGAGTTCTAGTAAAACTGAAAGAGCGTCTCAATCATACACACAAAAACAATAGCTCCGAACACGCTGCAATCGTTAAACCGACGCTGGTCCGAGGGTAATATGACGGTTGTCCGCACTATAAAGCACATACCCACCTCTCCAATGTGTTTTAATAATCAACTTTTAAACAGGTGTTAAATCATTTGACATTAAACCAAGACATATCTAAAATAACACAAAGGGAAATAGGAAGAGGGGAGTGGTGAATAAGGTTGGTGTGAGGTTATAAGGGTGGAGCTCGAAGTGTTGCCGCGTACCGGTACCCACAAGAAAATGATAACCATTTTAACTACAGATAAAAATGATAAAAGGTTGACTAAGGCACCTTTTTTGCCGACATCTTTTTGATTTTTCAATTGCTTTTCAGTGGCCGATTCGTCTTCCTTTTCGTTCTCCATTGATAACTCTGACGTAATAATTGTGTCTTTGTCCGTTTCGCGCGGTGTTCCATGATGAGAAGAAAATTCCTGGGAAAAAACAAGTAACAATTCTGACGTAAAACTGAAGAGTGATTACCTTTTTGGAAATGTTTTCAGCAAATCGGTTGGACTTGGAACGAAGTAATGTGACGAGATCTTTGTAAACTTCGCCTTTCTTCTCGAAATCCAGAACTTCCAAGGTGTCCTCATTAAATCCCTGAGGTTTATTAGAAATGTCAGATATTGATCTGCTTATCAGATAAGCTAACCATTTGCCTCAGTGGTTGCCCCACATATGAAGTGTAACGTACATGGGTGTTCGTTTGCCGTGTACTTTTTGTATACTTTTAGACACCTTTTCACACCTATTATTACATCTTATGTACACTTTTATACGCATTTATACATAGTTATATTTTTTTAACTTTTATATCACATTTAGTTTATTCATTTTTCTATTTTAACAAGCAAGTTTTATTATCTCTCGGAGTAAATAATGAACGTTGGCGTCAGTGCAGTTCTGTTCTGGTGTTGTCCACGTAATTTGTGTCCAAAATATTTATTTCACACTTGAGTTTTTACTAGTATAGTGTGTTTAATGTGTTTTTTAATAGTCGTAAATTTAATAAAGAAAAAACGTATCAAACCCTAAAAATTGGTCCAACGTGAGGCCGTTAAGAGAGCGTCCTGAACCATTAGAGAATTAGTACCATAAGTGCTGGACAAAATTGACGGCATATATCTAAAGGATTTAAAGCGTTAACCAAAAACAGTGGTCGTTTTTTTATCGTATTCATTACAGTACAATTAACCCGAGCTCAGTTAAACCGACCATGGGTACGAAGTAATCCTGTTCTTTTTTATGTGATAATAATGCCCAGTGAATTTTTTCATTGTCATATCGTGTCTTAATAACCAACCAAATTATTTATAGTGGGTCAGTAAGTCGCCTTTCGAACAAACGGCTGTAGGATTAAAACTGTTTGCTAGCTAGTGGGCGATGTGCTTATGCAAAACCTATTAGATACTGCAATAGCTCCGTTAACCGAACAGTGGGCACGGGGTAATGTGACGATTGCCCGTGTGAAAACGCACCTTACGTTTTCCAATTCGTGAAAATGAAACATAAAGATCCTGATGTATATTTATATTACAGTGTTAAATTGTATAATTTGTATACTTAAGATATTTAATAAACGATTTCTCACCCCGTTAACGAAGCATCCGTATGTGCTGGCTGTCACACAGAACTTCTCTCCGTCATGAGGATCGATTATTACGTAACAAATATCTCCGTGCACTTGTCGCCATGGTAACGCTCGGCACTCGTTGGAAAAGACGTGTGCTGAAAGACGAACATTGTTAGGATGCGGGTAGCACAAAGCATGGTAGAATATCAAGGGTAATCCTAGGATAACCTTGTATCCACAGTCGGGTTAACGGAGCTATTGCATTGTGTTAAATACAATAAATACATTTCTGCTGTTTTTGTTCAACTCAATTTTTAGCTTAATTTTATGCAATAACACAAATGAATAACTATCTGCTGGTATTTCCACCATCTTTTCGCTGGCGGTCCGACGCACCATCACTTAATTCCGTCCCAACTCGCCATATATCGCGAGTTGGTGGGAAAACATGGTCATCCCGTCTGTACATAAATGGGTGCAAATCTAAAAAACGAAAGAGACCTCAGCTATGGCTCATTCGATCTAGGAAACCCTATATTTTATTCTCTGTAATTTTCGTGAAGAAATATTAAAAATGCGAGGAGTGATAACCTTTCTTTTTCAAGGCTTCGCCTCTTATTTCTATCGATTTTACACGAATTTACACGTGACTAACTCAGCCAATAGGAGTCGCGTTAACTTGCGGAGAAGCTCTTTTTGTCAAGCAAGTCTTTCTTTACATTCTCTGTGAATTTCGTGCCGTTGAGAAAAAAAGGAGAGCGTTGGTGACGTTTTCGCAGCAGGCGTTTATGCTTCGTGTTCACCAAAGCATGAATCCAGCTGGGCCTGCTGAGCGCACGATAAAGAAAAAGGCGGCGAGACTAGCTAGTTCGGTGTGCCCTGCTTTGAAGAATATTGGATATAGTATTTGTGTTTGTTTGCTTTTGTATGCCCTTTTTACACTTCCTTCACTGTTCTTATTTATACTTTTTACTATTTTAGTTCTACAAAACTAAAAACTTCAATGCGTTTTTGGTTCAATTTTTCATAATATAGTTAGAATAAAGGAAAATTTCAATTAGGAATAGTAAAAAAACTACTGAAGATACAAATACAGTTCAAATTTTCCTGAGTACAAAAACTATTAGACAATCTACATTTCAATTTTCATATCATTTGGGCATACCAATAATTAGTGAGTATTTCGTTTGTCAGTGCACCTCAAAATTTTCAAAGTCGAGCAGAATTTTCTTTACATAAAAAGTGGTGTTCACTAAAGTTTACATAATATATTCTTTATTGGAGGTAGATTCTAGGTGTGCGGTTTGTTTAAAAGAGGGATAAATTATCTTTCCAACCATACTAAATATTAAATCATAGCATAAATTTGAGAAAAACTGTGCTAATTTGAAAATGACCAAAAATTGTAAAAAACACTGCGGGACAGCATGTTTAAATTAATGCATTTGGCCGGGAGTGAAAGAGTTAACCAAATGTCAAAACATCCAAACATTTAAATTAGTTGGGTTAAACCGTTAGGCGGATCCTGGAGGTATAGCAGTATAAAGGGCAAATTCACTGTAGGTCAATGTTGTTGTGCGCGCGTACAACTCACGTGACGTGAATTTGATATTCTTGAGTGGCGTGTTAGGGGATTCCCCTGCGAAGGATTGAAGAAGTGCGACGTCAGCGTTGACAGTGGATGGCGACAATCGAACTTGTCTGTGGATGGATACAGATGTCCAGGCTTGACATTTCCAATAATTAAATTTATTGGATAAATAGTACAGTACCGCCTGATATTGACAGTATTTTAAAACACTGCCTGTTCGGGATGAATTATGGTGGGATTTAAACCAGTCAGAAGCTAGTCAGTTAAATAAACACTGCAACCTGACGGTGGGCGCAAGGTGATCTGACAATTGCCCGTGTGTTAGTCCCTTTGGTTTCATGGATATAAACATAAATATCCTATCCCCCCCAACCCGATGGTATCTTAATTACCGTCCCTGCACTCTCACACTACTCAAGTATCTCCCCCCCACCCACTCACTTGGATATCTCCTGCATGCACGAGTTGAGCAGCCGCATGTCGAACTGCTGCATAATGAGAAGGAATCGAAGCAACAAGGAGGATTCTTCCGAAGACTCAGATTTGTTCTAGAAAGCAAATTTATCGGTGAACATAGAAATTATTAATTGGTATGAGGACTAACAAATCTAACTTAGCACTATAAGCACACAACTTCACATTCATGCACAGTAATGATCTGTAGAACAAATAAAATCCTCAAAAACAAGATGTTGGTCACAAGTTATTTGGCGATTATCACGAGTTGCCTAATGTTAATTTCCCCAACCAACAACAGTTTGACCCACACTAATTCACTATTATTCTCTATAGTAACAAGGTATTTTGTTCTTCCCACCTTTTCCACCATTCGGATCAAAGTAGAGTCTTCAGTGTCCACTGTAGCATAGGCTGCTCCTAATATCTTCACCAGTGGGTCGCGATTTGCTGGAAGCATTTCAAATAAAAGTGAATTGATCTTATTTGATTAAGCTAGTTGATTGTGTTTATAGGTGGGCGAAAATTAATTTATTGATGATGCAAAAATTCTGGAATTAAAAAACCATTGTGTCGGGTACATATTTGTCCAAACGCTTAGCTTAGTTAGTTAGATAGAGCATGAGAAAAGATTGTTGAATCAACACCAGTCATCGCTTATTTGGTTGTGTTTTTGTAAAAGTCACTTAGTGAATTTACCTCTACCCACTGAATTAATTGCTTTAGAAACTAAAACAATAAAACAAGCTAGTTATATAGGACACATTGCAATAATTCTGGTAAACCTAAGGAAACCTGACAATTGCCCAAGTAATTGTAGCCCCTGTGTTTCCCATCTATAGAGATAAAAATAAATACTCTAGCCAGTATTCTATATTAATTTTAGTAATTGATATATTTTACATTCCTTGAAATGAAAAAATGTCTATGATATAAGAGGGACAGGTAAAATAAGGAAATTTTATGAAAAAACTGAGGGAGAAAATTGTACCCTTGCCTTCTAAACTAAAAACCTGAGTAATACCATTTAATATTAAAAATCAAAGATTATAATAAAATAAACCTATAGTTGGCACTTTGCCTGAAAAAACAACAAGTGAACATACATGTGTGTACTGCCACCTGTTTATCATAATAAAAAGGGATATCATGATGGAAAGTGATACACAAAACCACATCTTAATTTCAATCTCTACCTTCTAAACATAATCTGACTTCGTTGGTACATTTTTCTTTTGACATTTTGATGACGTTCGCTGCCTGGTCAAGTGTGCGAACTTTCAGTGTTCCCTCATCAAGTTCAAGTAGTGGAACTCCATTGGGGTCTTTATCTTGTGATTTGATTTGGGAAGCACTGCATGGAAGTGAAGTTATTGAAGGTAACCAATAATGTTGTATAAAGTGCAGGCTATGTTAAACTTTGACAATCACATAAAGACAGAATAAATAACACCCATATGCGGTTTAATTAGGTCTGTCATTGCTTGCTTGGTGGTTTAGAACAAAATGTTAATGTTATATTCCTATACCTGAAAAAACACAGTCTAATTACCTAAGACCAAATGCCCGGTTACCGAAGTTCACTTCGAATATTTTTTAACGTTTTAAACTGTTCAGATGTCTGGTAAGTGACTTATTCAAGAACAAAACCAAATTAACCTGTAGCAGGTTTTTGACTGAATGGCCAACACTCGAACCAAATGCAGGCAGACCAGTATAATATAATGATTAAACAATCAAATATGGTCTTACTGACCCGATGTCATAACCCGATCCGAATGCTGAAGCTGTCAAAGTCGTGTTCCAGGACAATGCTTCTTTGAAAACATATTTTGACTCCTCTGGATGTTTTCCTCCAAAGCTTTCAATAAACTGCAAATAATGTCAGACTTAGTTTAACCAGGGAATATACAGTATATCTAGTCTTTGTACTAAACTGATGTGAATGCATTTAATGGTTTATTGATTATAAAGAAATATAGAAATAAGGTACGGCAACTACACACCAAAAATTTAAAGCTTATTGCACACTTGAGATATAAAGCGCAGAGGATAATGTGTTTTACCATTTATATAATCTGCACACACCACAGCTTTTAAACAGTAAAAATGTCAAACCTTAAAGTCAATTTTAGAATGACCAGTATTGAGATTTACTAAATTCTAATTCTAGGCAAGATTGATTTTTATAAATTTGATTTAAAATTCTTAATTATGTAAATGTTTTAACAGTTGATCACTAAACTTCAAATGTTTATTTTGCACATATAAGATCTGGAGTACTACTAATAAAAGAAGAAATATGGAAATAAAAGAATTCTGTAACCTACCCCAACAGTAATAACTTTACAACTAAGGACATGCTAAAGTTTTATTTTCTGTCTAACGATAAAATGGAAAATTTAAACAAAAAAGTTTAAGTGCCACCTGATTTATCTGGGTCGTGCCATTGCCAAACTTCTTATTGCGTGCCCAAATGATATTTATTAGGGTTTACAGGTGATTGTTTCTTTATACTAAGAGTACGCTCGGAAGCCAGCTTACATAAGAAACAAACCAACGTTGCACAGGCTCATGAACGTGTGTGTTGACCCGGCCTTACGTTTTAAACACAAACATCGTATAATTTCCAAACCTGTATACCTACCTCTGGACTTCGTGTAATTTATTGTCAGTACTTTTTTTAAGCCTACCCTATGTAATGTAGATAAATATGTTAGCTGACAGATACGATAGATTTAGGATAGAATAATATGTTTGTTTAATATTTTGACAAAACAGTAATAAAAAGGAGATTGTGTGCACACTTGAAGTGTGCACTCTTGGACGTTTGCACCGGTACCTTTAAATACTACAGGACCGCTTGGACCGCTTGGATCGCATGTAGCGCTTGAATTGCTTGGATCGCTTATTACACTTCGTAATTACAGATTAGTGTTTGGGGCAGGGTTAGAATTACTTTTCATAGCAATCTAAGTGATCCAAGCGCTTCAAGCGATCCAAACGGTCCTGTAGTATTTAGAGGCACCCCGTTTGCACACTGCACATTTAAATGTTTGGTGCGTGCACACTCGAAATCTCGGTAAAAAGTGACGTACTTTCCATTCTGGCATGTTTGCAGGCTGTTAACCAGAGTTTTTCACACATGATTTTAACAAAAATATACTATTCCAATGACAACTGTACCGGGCTTAACACATTGAAACAAATTCCAACCTGAATGATGTCATTTAAAAGTTTTTCGTTCATAGGAGATAATTCCAACTTTCCGCTTCCACTTCCAGCAACAGAAGTCCACTGAGCTGCTCGAGCCAGTGATGCACCCATAACTCAGATTTAACCTGACTATTCTCTGTAAAACGAAAAAAGCAAATTTAAAATAACAATTGTAACCTACGATAGGGTATACTGCAACAAACAACTCTCACCATGCGTAATTGCATGGAATTATCTTATAAATAACAGATATGAAACATTTAAGATCTTAAAAGTGATACAAAACAACCAAATAAGAAAACTAATACGTTTAAGTCAGTCGTTGTTTTTCGCGTTTTTTCAGTATACCAAGTCAGTATCTTGTATCCTAGCAACTTCACAGCCACTAGTAGGACTAATTTTTTTTTTCTTTTGGGGAATAATTTTGTACGTTTATGCGACACAACTAACACCTTATAAGATTAGAGAAGTTTTAGGTTCAGGACAACGGCGTGGTGTCCCTTAGTACAGATAAACAATGTTTATGAAGAAACATTAGCTTAGTGGATTAGTAAGCCGCCTTTCAGCCAACAGTGGTCGCTAGCAAGTCGGTAGTGTCCCTGGGCAAGACAATATGCGGATAAATCGTACGGTCGTGTGGCCAAATGGTTAACGCGACCGATACATATACCGACTCTTATACAAAAAACGGTCCTAGCGACGAGGGTTCGAATCTTGGCTCGGTAAAAAAAACTATGCGGATAAAGCATTGACCCAGAGTGAACTGGTTCTAACAAAATTGAAGGAGCGTCTCTGACGATTGCCCCTGTAATAACGTCGCTTGCGTTTTCCCATTCACGGGAAAAGACATGGGGATCTTTCTTTTTCTAACCTTTGGTTAAATTAAAAACTTTTCTTTCATATTACACACACTTTAATAAGACCGTATGTGGGCACGTGCATAGAATAATCACGAAAGTAAGTGGTTAAGATCAGTATGGAACTATTGGCCAGTGTCCTTAGCATTTCATAAAACATTTTGTCGTGTTAAAAAAAGCTAACTTGAAGCATGGCCTAATTAGGCCTTCTATCGTATACTCAAGAGCATACAAATTATACGATAATATGTAAATTTTAAAAAGCTTTAAAGAGTGTAAAGTAAAAGATAGTCCGGATTTTCTTTGGCAACAGGATTAATCATATCACATGATTTGGTAAATCGTGTTTAATCAATATTCACTGATAAGTTAAAGATAAAACAGATTTAATAAATAGCTTGTCATTGTGAAGAGAAGAAGCCTTAACCAAACAAAGCATCATACATCTGGTTTATACGAGGTTGAACGTTGTGATATAGAATTGCAAATTTTGTGATAAACGTTTACACAATTAAATAAACTGCTTCTGGATTAGCATGCCAAGGTAGCCAAACCGATAGTTTCCATAAACACCTCGGTTCATCAAACGTTGTATTTTACGAGCGGATGCGAAAGTAGTTCTATTTGGTCCAAGTTTCTAGGCCAAAATAAGGAAATAAAACGTCCAAGGTCGAGAACCCGGCAATTAGCTAATCAACATTTAATTGGATTAAAATTAGTTTACAATGTACCTCAATCAATTTGCTAGGTTTAAAAGTTACCTTTATTAAAAAATTGTTTCTTTATTTCAACAAATAATATTCTTAAACATCAAAGTTTTAGCAATTTAAATTGTACTGATAAAGCAAGAAAATGTGGACAAACTCATATTTTGCAAAAATCAACTAGACGTTATAAAATTCAGCAGTTTTCCTTGATTCTGGTAAAATTAAGAAACAACTCAGGTAAACGAAACCGTATCACATTTACACTGCGAAAAAATCGACGTCAGTTTTGAAACTTAGCCGACATATTTATTAACTTTCCAACCACATGCGGTGACGCCTTGGTAATTAATCAAACTCCATTAATCCCCAGGTTCATTTCTCTTAGCGCAGAAGCTCGTTATACAACAATTAGGCTGGCTGCTACTGTTGCGTTAACGATTAACTCCGATAAAGGCTTATTTCGATCAAACAGCAAAGAACACAACACGATGTTTTAGTTTTAATGTGCGGTATGGAAGTTGATTATGAGAGAGCTCATTTGCCGGTGAATTAATCGCTTTCGTTTGACAGGCGACTCGCCGGGCTGATAGGATTAATTGTTTATGTTCATAGTTTATTGCAATATAATTGGCGGGGAACTATGTCGGCGACCGGGATGTTTGTTTAACGAGCCGTCTATTTGCTTTCGCCCGTCTTTGATGCGTAATTACCGCGGCGACAGCAATTACGCCGCTACATCTCGTATCCTGATTGCGGAAAGAGGAGCTCGGTAACCTTCGCGCTGAGCTTTGTTTTCTTCTCCGTGTTACGTCATAAACGGCAACAAAGTAGCGGAGCTGGCGCGAGATCCTGCCGGGAACCAGGATAAACTGTTCGCGCGAATTTAATCACCACTGCAGCAACCCTGGTATTGGAAACTGTACAGACTTCATTTCGGCAGTTAGTGACAGAGGGCGGAGAACAGAGAGTTTCGACAACTTTCGCTATATCCTCAAGCAAACAACGGATAAATTATCTGTCGAGCAACGAAGGACGAGCGATAAGTAGCGTTTCGCGTAGTGTTTACCATCGTTCAACTGGACCAGGTCGGTATGAGAACAAACAACATGCACAAACAACCGTCGTGTTGCCGAAAGCGCGCACGACTGTGCCTAAAGAGATAATATTTCGCTTCTTTCCGTAGACGAACGGCGGCGCCGTTTCTCGAGTGTCAATCAGTTCATAGACGGCAGTTTCACACGCAAGACGACGTAGACGAGATCGGGCGTGGCAGACATCCGTCCCCGCAATCTAGTGTTTACAATGAGGCGAGATCGAAGAAAAATTACCGGCCATCTATTTGTACTAGTTTTGCTGTTTGTCAATTCGTTTGGAGAGTCGCTTCCGGGAAATGACAAAGGTAAGCCATTCGATTATTTGAAGTTCTCATTACAAGACATGAAGTATTGAAAAACATGCCTGGGTATAATTAGATAAGGCACATCAACATATCCGTTCTTTTATACAGAGAAACATTTAAAAAGTAGGTGGAATTTTGTTTTTACAAATGTTATTCTAACGACCTATGTTATATTGCATAATACAAGATGATCAGTAAAATTTAATTAATTTTTTCGCTATTAAGACTTAATTATAGTAAATAACACTATGAATTTAAAAAATAACAAAACGACTACTGTATAAATATTGAATAGTGTAGTCAACATAGGCCACCAGATAATTAACATTAAACTTGATAACTATATGGGATGTGCAGCATTCAAAGATTTTATATAACATCGAAATCCATGCATTCCGGAAATACTGTGTTTGTTCTGACTTTTAGACCACGATTTGCTTGTGCAGATTTTCGATTTTTATTTGTGTATGAATCGTACATAATGTATATAGTATGTTTTGGTGTTGCTGGCTTTGGCACAATTTGGTGCTGCTGGATTGAACATGTTAATCCGCTGCGTCCGTGGAGATTTCAAATTGTAATTAACTAATCAAATTGTTAGCAATAGGTCCGGTTTCCTACTTAAGAAAACTATACGTTATTAATCTGCACCAAAAGCTGCGGATTAAATCCGTTTCAGTTTTATTGTTATTGAGCTGAGGTTGTTTTTATCAGCACGCTGTTTATTATATTACGGATTAAATGTTTGCCTATAAATTTGGTCGATGCTTAAACTTGTGCTACGACTCGAATAAGAAATCTCCTGCTTTGAAGTTGGATAATCAGTTTGGAATTTTCCATTTTTTACCACAACATAAGTTTTAAGCTTAGTAAATTTGGAGTGACGGTATAAAATTGCGAGAAACCCTCCTATGTTAGCGCTTGTTTATCGAGTATTAAATACTTTTAACTTGAAACATGTAAATCCGCAATATTAAGCCGATCCGTATTTGCAACACAATTTTTTTGGCATAATTGTTATTTCGGTAATTATCGGCCATAAATATTTATACAGGGGGGTTCTATTAGCTTTTTCACAATGAAAGCCAATGTCACCATGTATGCATTTGGAAGGCACAAAAATTGATAAAGGCCTGATATGGAAATATGAATTGTGTTATCTACCAAAACCACGATATCGATAGAAAAGCAACGGTTGTTTAACCATGTTTAGTTAAACAGCTACGTGTTTACTTATTTTGCTCCACTTCTAATGTATATTAGGATTACATATTCTTATTTTGCGTTGCTGGGTTGTTTAATCTCCGGTGTTGCGCTTGTGGAACGCTGTGTCTTCTCGCACCACGACTTGCGGGGTTCTGACAAAGCGATGTTGCCACCGGTGCTGCCACCCCTGGAAGTTAATTAATTCGCACAAGCTAGACGCCACGACGCGGTGCATTATTAATGCGTTGGGGACCAAGCAAAACATGCAAATCTGGGAAACTCTTCCCAAATTAAGTTCCCGTAACTTGATCAAATTTAGCAACGTTCAAAAATATTGGCTCAATACGTAACCATTTCGGAATCGCAAAAATTCCAAACAGTGTGTTTCCACTCTTCTACACAAGCGCACAAAACGCCAACTGCTAAAAGTGCCGACCAATTCTTGGTGGAATTAAATTATTGGAGAGCTTGACTAAAGGTCGGTTCAAGGAAATTTGATTGATGATCTGACAGCAAATCGAACCACGTGCTCAACCTATATACAGGATACCCAAACTGCATATTCGCTGATGTCTTGATAAGCTTATAAATCAGGCGAAAGTGAATTTACCTTCATTTGATTTGCTAAATGAAGCCAGACTGCGTTCTATCCTCTGGAGATGGTTACCAGTAGATCAGCAACCCTAAGGCAATCAATCTAAAACGTCACCAGACCACATCTTTATCGCCCAATATTTTCTCTGATAAACCACGAAATTGTCCGTTTGAGGATGGCGAATTGTATTCCACAAAATTATTCGAGTTAGGAGTGATATCATGGGAAAGCCCAACGGTTAGATGCGGTCGCATACTTCAAGCAAGTGAAGCAGAGTAAATTGAATAATTTGGCCCTCACCCTTTCAACGTAAAAGAGTTTGTCGCAATTGCGTCCCCGGGCGAGCGTGGTATGAGTGTGTGAGGCAGTGTCGGCCGCTTGGGATTCTCCTGAGATCAAACCGTACATGCCCGCGTCACTACACTTACTATGCACATACATGCGGGACTCTGCAAAACTAACATTGCGCCTTTTTGGTACTGGAATATAGATAACAATTCTTATGTTCCGGCTACTTAACCCGCCGAGCTAAACAGAGTTGGTCGATAAAGAGATAAGGTCTCCCGGCAGGTTTGGCTCTCCTTCCAGCCTGAAAATCAGGACCAAACGTCGACCAAATCGGCGCCTCTGCTTGTTTTCGGTAAATCTCTTGTTGTCCGGGTCAGCAGGTATACTGTTTGAAAGCAGCCTATACTTAAAACAATACGTCGAATAATGCCTTGAGTTAAAACGACGTTTGAATTAAAACGACGCGGCCATTTATTTTGTATTATTTGCAACGACTCAATCAACAAATTCACAATTTTTGTTAATTTAAAGACGCCTTTCTCCGAATCGTGGTGCAGGGCCAAGTCTTACTTTAACTTCTACTTAGGCAGAATTAGTTCGAGCGAAAGCACACGGATGGGAGATAGCGATCTAAAAGCAAACGCGTACCAGTTCAAAATTGGTGCATTTTCAGCCCCTCCAATTATCCGGCTATTACAGCAAAGCCTGACAGGCAGGAGTCTGAGTAATGAGCCCAAGGCTGCGTGTACAATTTCGGCGAATTCGTTTTCTTAACCCTACTTGGCCATGCTTATCTAGTCGAATCCAATTCTTCGTGTTTTGCTTGCTTCTCGTCCAGCAACCAACTAATCAGTCGGATTACGCAGTTGCGCTTCGCCGCACACGGTATATGATGTCACAAATAGTTCGACAACCTTTCAAATGCTTGACACAAACAAGACCAAATAGCATTTTAATAATAACCACAGGATTCTTAACGAGTTACGGCCTGGGTCTGGACGATGTTAAAAATGTGGTCGTTTAGGCTGGCTACAATTGCAAAATGTACACCAATTAGCAACGCTCCCAAGCAAACAATATGCGTTAAAATGCCAAATCTTGACCGTGACGGCTAAAGTGAAAGCTTAAAACACGGTTTTCGAGGCGGTAACTGTACAGAACTTGCTTATCTGTCATCAAGAGGCATAATTCGTGTTACTGAAACATGGCAGCACATTTCGGCTCAGGGGATCGGCTCACGGGGTCATCTCGGGTCAGTTGGTCCGGATCAAGTAGGGGTTAGCTTTCAACGAGACCTCAACTAGAGCGCCTAATTGCACTGAAAAGGAACATAAAAAACCTATAAGTTATCCAAATAATTTTAATTAACCAATAGTTAGGTTTTAATTAAGCCTTTTAAGTAATTATACAACCCTCATTGTCTTTACAATTCTACACAGATATAGACTTTGAACCAACGAAATTACCGAGATAGTAAACGACGAAATTACTTTTACATGGCGATTAAAATAGAAATATGTCGTTCCGGTGGAGTAGCGATTCTAGTGCTGGATTTATTGTAAGTGTTTGGCGAGTGTAAGGTGTGCTGGATCTTTGGTGTTTGGCGCAGGCGCCATTTCAACACACAAACAAAGCAATAGTAACGTTATCCTTTACCAGCAGGCCTTGCGCCTTATGGTTTCCGATGCAGTTCAAGTACCTTTGTGTGCAAATATTTTGTAGCATCGGCAATACGCGAGTCATCATTTAGCCTTCAACAAAACATCTTTAATTTGATAAGACCTGCACATTGCACAGGTACAATGTATGTGCGAAGGATGGTCTGTAATCTTAACACGAAGAACAAAACAACTTATCGAAACAGTGTTACCAGAAGTTGATATATTTCTATGTTTTTAACGATTTCACTTATTCTATATAGGTGGCCAAGAGGCGGCCTAATTATGGCCACGTATCAGCTCATTACAGATCTCGCTTATCCGTCACGGACAGATAGAGTTTGCACGACAAATATTTCTTTTCGGGGCAAACTCGTCTACGTAAAAGCGATACGTCCGACAAGTGGTTATGATCGGAACCATGTCGGCCCCGAAACCTTGGACCTTGACTTGCACTTTTACCATATCAGTTTCGCCTCGTTGTGGATTAAAAAGGATCCTTGACTCTGTTGGGGTGGAGGGGCTGCGCGACGGGGCCGTCACGCCCTTATAGCAGCAGAAAGGGCTGTAGCACAGAACCAGATAACAATCGACCATTTGTAATGTTAAGTACATGGGACCGACTGGCTACCGGAGTGCTTTATGGCTCCCAGCTAACGAGCCACAACGGACAAAAATAACACAAAACCCTGAACCGTCGCTCAGGATTAAAATAAACATTTATAAACCCCTGTTTCTTGCTTACAGCGGCTAATCCTGCCTGCAATGTGAAGCGAAATCATGTATCTCTCTCTGCCCGCCAACATGTCTTCTCGCTAAAAACGACAAAGCGATAAGAAATCCGGTCCCACATACCCTGATGAGGAATAATAAAAGCAAAGTTATTTTTGTGTAAACGAACTCAAATTACATTTGGTAACTACATACTATACCGGAGTAGTTTCGTTATTGCTTGGACGGATTATCCTACCGGGATCAGCGAAAGCCACTTTTCACAAGGCTCCTGTTACTCGGTTGCATTACGTAAAGACGTCGCCGACTGGTTGATTTGTTTTTTCGAGCTGTCATCTTAAAAGCAGCTGCGACTACGAACAATTCGGGGATATTCGCATTTTAAGGGATCACAGGAATATGCTAGACCCCAAAGCAACTTAAATTAACCCTTAGCCGACAAGCTGCAGCCGACTAACATAACATTCACATATTTGCATTCTGGAACTTAATGCAAACGATATGAAATCGACTTGTTTACCCGATTTTTAACCATTCCTGGGCGAGTTGTTCGATACGTCATTTCCGTAATTCTCAAGAGCTAGGTGTCGGGCCAGCTGTGCTAAGCAAGTTGAACTAAGAATATTGAGTTCGCTATGGGAGTGGGACCACCGGGCGTGTTGAAATACTTATCGATCCATTACTTACTCGGGTTAGTGCTGGGGTCATGGGGTTGGGTAAGCACACCAGCGTCCAAGAGTGACTCCTACTTCACGCGTCGTGTTTTCCCGTTGGTCTTGATGTGTTGCTTGTCGCGTTATAATCAGTCGCTGCCTGATGAATGTTGCGGTTCATACTGGGCAATTCTAAGGCCATTGTTTCTGGAGAGACTTTGTGAAATAATTCGAAAAATCCGGAACTTGTCTTTTCACTCGAGTTTCTTGTCCGTTCTCTGTGTAAGTTTTTCAAACGACGACTTGAAAAACAAAACTCGTTAAATTACAACTGTCAAGCACAAGTGGTAAATAACACAGTCGAGTAAATGCTAACCCGTTCAAAACTAACCACAATTGTTATAGTTATTTAACGCCGGATCTAAATCATTTAATGTTTTAACACTCTCAAAGAATAGAAATTAGGATCAGGGACCTTTATATAAAACACAACCAATTATTACTTACATATCTAAATTCCACAATATTACGTGACATACAGACATCAGTGCCACATATATACTTGGACACATATTGTTTTAAATGTTATATGCTCCACGACATGCTCACGCAAGATTAATGTATACATTCTTTGTCTCTGTGCGTTTATTTCTGTTACTCGCGCAGTACCGAACTCCTCAAAGTCGTAATTATACTGCGCAAAATAAGGCCTTGGACAATAGAAAGATGTGGTCACAAGAAGCCAAAAGGTTGAATTAATCTCTCGGTCGAATGTAATCTGGTGGGTTTTCAAGTGCGGGCGATACGAAGGTACAATTCAAGAGATGTCCTTCAAGACCGATTACGCCACCACTAGAATTTCAATACAAACCAGCAGATTGGGAAGTGCTTTGTTCATCCAAACGGTCCGCAGCAAAAGGCTTTTCATGATGCATATGATAGCCATAACCCGATTTGTTTCGGTTATATCCTCACATCAAAAAGGATTATCTTAATTTTATGAGCGAGGGCAATTAAACGTTAAACATGATGGTGTTTGATGAGATTTCGCTTGGTAATCTTAAGGATTTGAGCATTTTCACACAGTGCTTGTGTAGAATCCGACGGGTATTTTCTTTACTTCATGAGATAATCGACCTGATTATCAGTAACTAATAACCGTGAATTACATGCATTGATCATATATTAGCACCCCGCTCTGCAGTTTCCCAGATTTTACACGGTAATTTATTACGTGTCACATCTTGTGGAAAAAGCGTATGGGTGGTCGTACTTCCTTAATATTTCAGAATATTCAACTTGTACCCAGGTTGGGGTCAATAGCCCCTGGGTCATTTAATTGCTTTGCCGGAACGCCGGGACAGAAACACGGCGGCAACTTAGCACGAGTCGTTCATGTAAAACAAGGCCAAGTAACTGGACACCGGCGACTTGACGTATAAATGATCAGTACTTCTATAGTGACGCCAAAAAAACTTAGTCCGGGGTATAACTCACTCCTGTTCGGGTAACGCGAACCTAAAACATAGAAAACTGGGACCTAATTTACCCCGCCAACCACACACCTAACCGCATCCATACAATGTCACCTCACTCAAACAAGCGACCGTTCCCATGTCGCCATGATATCTGCAGAGCCGATATATTGGTCCATTTAGATGGGGCAAGACGGTTATAGACGGCCGAAAATACACTGGCGCCAGGCGAGCAAACCGCGGCTGAATATTGTCATTAAAAACGAAGACAATCGCTTCGTGACATCCAAACATGACAATACGCAGCAACGAGGACACGTAGGCGGCGTGTTGTGTTACCTGGATCTTTATTGACAATTGTTTCAAAATCGATTCCGACAATATATCTTCGTGATGTCGAATTGTATTCCACGTTCATATTATATATTTATAACAATTACATTTGTTAGTGAAAATAGATGGTAGATTTTTCGACCATTTGGTTATTACAGTTTTAACCATTTGGTTATTTTCGTGGCGAACTAAGTCGTAGTTTCTTTTATTCGGTTACTGTTTTAAAGGACCGGTTTCGAACCCGAGAGTCCATGGTTGGGTATAATGTCATTTAAACTTCAGTATTTGGTTCTCGAAATTTTTTGTTTTTTATATCGTTTCATATTTTTACATCAGTAAGCCTATGATGACTTCGTCAATATGACCGTTTTTTTTGTTGTTGTTGTTTATTTATATTGTTCGCGTTCACCATTCTGCCATTGGACATTACTGACCGACCCAAAGTTTCAGTCATTTTCCACTACCTAGTAATTAGCGCCATCTACCGCCAAAACCACAGTCACAAAGACGAGTAATGGTGTGCAGTACAAACTGCATCCAAAACTGCACAGACTTTATGTAAGCTGAGTTCTAATGCCTGGATCGCGTCAGCTACTTTTGACAACCGATACATTCACACGAACAATTTAGTCGTCGCTGCGCTATATCTCGTGCAAAGGAAGCAATTAAGTTTTAAGGCCGTGTCCCAGCCGTAGTTTAAGGATGTATATTTCCTTACAATGCGTTCGTCATTTATGACGCGATTTTAGTTCTTTTAACCAGTAATTGAGCCGTAAGAGAGCAGTGTGAACGTTGTGTATCGCTTCATAGTATGCATCACCTGACAGACTTAATACAATATAGCCCAGTGTGCGGCAAAATTTCTCGGATTTAGGAATCATTTAGGATGAGATAAGAGTTATTATAGATGCAGCTGCGTTGTTGCTGATAAATTAGTGAAAGTATCAGTAAAAGCTCTTAGAAAGCCCGAGGTTGACACGCCGTCAAGATTATATCGATACGTTATTGTCGACGCTTACAGCTAGCTTTGTCATCATCTAAATTAGTTATTGCAACGGATGAAGATTTGAAAGTGAATAAGCGACCAAATGTGTGGTTTGTAGTTTCGTGAAGTTAAACCCAAAGTTATAACTTATACCAAGATTCGTCGTTCGTGTGCGAGTTGAGACGGTCGTATCGCATGTGCACAAGCACAATTTGGCCAAGGCCGTAAAGAGTGATCTGGTTATAATTTGTTAAAATTATAAAATTTTGTATGTTTTTATTCCTATCATTCACTAAGATATTAATAAAAAAATTACCTGCCTGTATAGTATATATTTAATACTTTATGTTATATTTAAATATTTGATAATAACCTGGTCTTTCATAAGCTAAACTGTCAATTGAGAAAATATTAATCGACACTTCAGGTCCATCTGATTCCAAATCCAGTTCTGACTGATGAGATATTAAGGTTTCTTATGGTTCACTTCAACATCATAATTGCTTGTTCAACATGTAAGATATAAACAACCCCACCGTGCTTATGTTTCACGCTGACAACCCTTGTTTCGCTGTTTAAATACCAAAATCCGATCAATCGTGCGCTTTAGCTTGTCAACACCTGTAATTGAAAGTGTCGAATCTGTTTGCACTTTGTTCAGCGCTTAGCCCACGAGAAGAACTATCATCCCAAACCCCACCCGTGACTTTCAACATTTATGTTGAACCCCGTGTAACCCTTGCGGGTAAACACGGTCGCTAGGTGTCTCATTTTCCTGTCTCCCGGTGCCTTGTCAATCGTTAGTCACGTGATGTCCGGTGTTTAGATTTCGATTCGTCACGGCCCCAGGTTTACAGGCATTAGAATCGGTCTTCACTCGCACCAGTGCGCGTTACGTGATAACGTGTACGACGTCCGTTGTCGATTGGGGTGAAAATAAACTGTTTGTTTAGGAATTGTGTCAATAGATTGGAGTAAACGTTCAAACAAGTAACAATGTGGACTCATTTAAAACACACGCCGCGGTTGGACGGCTATATATAAACTGGCACACATCCACCATTTTAAATCGGACATTGTTTTTACTGCGATAATCCCATGCTTTGTAACGTACATTTAATTTTTAAATTTACCATGTTTACATAATAACTATAGGTCAAGTGTATAAAAAGTTTTGTTCGGGCAAGGTTGATTTGCATATTACCTACCGCCATATCGCTCACAATCTATTTCGTAAATATTGGTCGAAAGAAATGTCGCTTGTTTCGGCCGTTTAGTTAGTTACAAATGCTTTCTAATAGAAGTCATATTTTTTCTTTAATCCCGTTATATCAGTGAGAATACATTCATGGATTTCTGTGTTCAGTTTGTTACGTTTTGCTTCTTTAGAGATGCGGTATTCTAAACGACAACTACTTCCGTTTAAAATACCGCTAGAAGAAAACGAGGGACAGTAAAACAATAATCGTGAGAACACGTCATAATTGCACATTAAAAAATTATAATGGAAAAAAACGTTTTCGACGTAAAAACATTGGTGATTGCTGACTATGACTCGGTGGCGCTGACCTTTCTATGAAACAACCGTCGGGTTAAAACGAAATCGTTGGTTCAACTGAAGTTGGAGGCCCTCGGACTAGTAGTTGCTGTTTATTTATTCTTCGCTCTAATTGGCTGCGCGCGACATGCAACTGACGACAAGATGTAGCGATAATGACGTCACAATGACTTGATGACGCCGCGATAGCTGCAGGGTTCTATTAGTGGAAGTATGTGCGATGCACGGTCGCTAGATGTCGCTTACATAACAACAAATTGCGAATTAAATCGAGCACAATGGCAAATGCTTGAACGGTCGTGTGGTCGTATACGCGACTAATTCAGATATGCCGCTTTCTATATAAAAACGGTCTTAGCCACGGGCCCATGATGGGTTCGAAACTTATCCCGATAAAAATGGAAATAGCCACGCGCGGTTTATGTCGCTGCAGTTTCTGTCGAGATTACTCGGTTCACACGAGCGAGTAGTGGTAGCGAAAATATTTATTCACATGACATTGGGAGGGATAATTGACCCGGCATAGGTGGTCCATGTTCAACCGTCGTATCCTCTTGGTAATAACGGGGTATTGATTACAAGAGCCGATCGAACTATGGGATAGGGCATTGCTTATCAAGTTATCTATAGGGATTTGTCGAGAACATTTGCTGTCGTTTAAAATTTATTCTAGGTGGTCGGGTTGCTACAAGGGTTGTCATGTACTGACCAGACATTAAACTTCTCATTTCCTGCAATTCAAGAAAACGATTTGTGATTCGTCGTTAATGCGTTACGTCATTCGAAATACCGGCCCTTCGAGAGATCGTTATGATGTCTAAGTTTGTTTCTTAATCTCCGCGTAACTGGCCATTAGCAGAACAACCATCACTAATTGAGCTATAACGCATTACATAGTACGGACGACAACAACGCAGACTGTATGGAGACGGGCGGAAGTTGCTTTGAAAGTTTCAAATTGAAACTTCAGTTTGTTTTTCGCTGGACAGGGCTTTATCCGAAGTTACAGTGATCCCCGGAGAGATTGGCCTTGCCTTGTCCACTTAAGTAGTGTTGTAATAGCCAGAACAAAGGCCCAGCTTATTCTCGCTACGGTGGGATGAAAGGGCTTGATGGGATGATTCGTTTAAATCGCGAAATTAAAACAACAGCCAAAGATCGGATATTGGATGGGCGAAATTGGCAGGATTAGACAAGCTTCACTCATTATCCACGCTTTATCCTGTAATTACACGTTTGCGAGCAGCGGCGTTAAGAAGCATACAAATATTTGCAAAGTTCACGCGGCATATGTAACGAAGGAATAACTTTATCTCCGTATCGGAAGTGTGGCGAGAGCGTTCACTTTTAATACAAGAACTTGTTTATTGCGCGACGAGTACCTTCTCTAGTGAATTATGGGTTTATCTATGGGCTGTGGCCAAACTGGAAACAAAAGTCCAATTAGTTGGTTTGGCCAGGTATAAAAGAAAGCTCATTGCTAATCGTCGACCCTACTGGGATTTGGAGTCGCAAGGTCATGCAGATCTCAAGGAACCAAGGGGTCGGGTTGGTTGCGATGATCGGCGTCGGACTGACTGGGTCCTCTTACCCTGTGTTTTGAGTGCGGTGCCGCTTGTCTTCGCTCTGCTAGGTTTCTTTATTGTGCGACCACTTACGCGTTGTCTGCTGCTCACAAACACGAAGATAGCCCGGATTAACTTTCAACCGCGTTCGTTTCAACGAGTAAACGGTGTGTGTGTACGTGCTCGAGCGGTGCGTCGCAATAGTGCGCCCCAACGTGTATGAGCGTTAAAAGTAGCGTTATGCCACTAATCGGCAAGTTATCTTCTGCTTGGAACGATCGATTCCAGACAAAATTAGAAGCAGAGGCTGATAGATAAGAAGACAGAGAACAGAAGCTCCAATATAAACTCATTCGCCTATCGGAATTCCAACCGCAGTTTAACTTGTAGGCGCAGTGGAAGGCATTAGTCAGCAGCAATCTTAACTTTCGGGATTTTTTTTAAAGCAATTGTTCAGCAATTTATAAATGTTTCCACCTAGGCTGTCTTGTCCGGCGTTTAAAATCGTTACTGGTGACATAGATCAAACATACCCCTGGAATTATCAATAATTTAACCCGCTCCGTGGCGGAATAAATATGGTTGGCGCCGACCCCTTCCCCGGGATCCATCGCAGTTCATGTAATTGTCCCGTCCCGTCGCAATTCGGCGCTGAGGTTAAGCCAACAAGTACACCGCGCGAGAACGGCTACCGCTATTAAGCGTCGTGTTGCCCAAGCCCAGGGTTGTTAGATGCGTAATTAGCCAAACAAAACTTCTTCTGGCGGCAAAGAGTTCGCGATGTATACGAATAAGCAGTCGTCACTTGCCCGAGATCATACGAAAGAAGGATGTATTTTAGGATTAGAGCAAACGCAACACAGTAGTTATTTGAATTTCCTATTGGAAAAGGTCAGGATTTTGCCAGATTTGCCTGTTGGATAAGTTACGTTCAATATCGCAGAGATGACATTTGTCACTGATATATATTTTATTTAACCAGTTTATTTATATTATATTGTTAAAGCCGACGTAAATGTCGAATTAAAATACTTACGTTAATTTTGCCTATCCCGGCCACGTAGTTTAATTGCGAACGTGTGTAATTAACCAACGTATATTTGCGTTCGCATCTTATAATGAGGTTTATTTGTAGAATATTTTATTTGTGGATGAGCTGCAACTGTCGTATTTCGGTCAAGATTTATGCATAAACATCTCATCATGGCGTGCCATAGCTGTCAGTGTTAAGATAGATTTCATCCGATTGTATGATTCGGGAGAAACGGAACCTGAAATCGTCGTTTGCTAAAATGTATCCGTGTTACTATGTTTTTGCAACAAATCGCTAGTATGGAGACGACGTGACGGGCTTTGTATAAGAATTCGGCCGATTTGGTAGAAATAGAGGCGTGCCAACTCTCGCAGTGTTGATAATGCCGGAGTCGTGCTGGCCGCGAAGTCCTAAAATCCCGTGTCTGTTTATCTTAGGCTGATGAGCGATTGTTTATCGGAGTTCGCATGATTAACTCTAGCCTGGCGTCGGCCAGTCGCTGCGCCCGGCGATCGGTCTCGTATCCGATTAAATCTCCGCATCTTTAGATCGCGGTTTAAGCTTCGGCGCCGACGACGATCCCCGCTACTCCCCAGCATATCCCGCTACCGAACCTGATGAGATTATTGCGTCATAGTAACATATCATTTAAATTGAGCCTATAGTCGCGGCCATTTTAAACAGGAGAATATCGAGCCAATGCGCAGTCACTTCTATGTCCACTATTAGTTGTCTTTAATGGAAAAATAGACGGATTATAATTAAGGGATTAGCAGTGCCTTGCGGCAAGGCTCCGGCGGTTTCTGTATCCTTGGTAAATCAGCGACTAAAGAGATTTTCCCATCGTTCTATCTGGTCAAAAGAAAGCAACAGTATCGTTTCACTCGGGCTCTGTAGATGAAAACAACGCTGTTTGAGAACGTTAAGGCCATAACTTCCAGGCAGCCACTCAAGCAGTCAAAGAGCCAAAGAGTTAAACGAGCATGATTAGCCTTAATAAAAATTTCTTTATTCAATAAAGATTTGCCTGTGCATATCCCGTTTGAACTGGGTAAGTGCAAACGGGGAAAGGTAGGGTTGAAAGGTTGTTGATTCTAGGCCGGTATCTTTGGAGTGTTTAATGGAAGTCGTAATTGTCTCACTAATTAATCGCGCATATCGCGTAGATAGCGGCTCCGTGCAAACATTTAACGACTCGAATATCTTGTGCAGCGGCAAAACAAACAATTGATGAGCGCCTTGCGCGACAATTTGGCGTCGGGAATTGTCGGTCATCTCGAGTGTGTATGTTGATACAAAACAGATCTGGGGATTCCGGGAACTTTTTTTTATAGGAATCCGGTATAAGAGGGGAAGTACAATGTTGTGATGTTAGGTTGTACTTGAACGTTCCAGTTAATTTACAAAGCTACCGAAAGGAAAAAATAAGTAAAGAATCTACCCACACATGATAAAATATGCAGTGGATTTGGCAACAGATAGGGGTCTGTGTTTACGCAATGCTAGACTGCCGGGTGCCTGGTTTGGCCGGTCCTGATCACTCTCCGTTCCATTCGACTAGATTTTCAAGATAAAGTTTATGCCGCAGCAACCAATTAGACATTGTCAGGCCGGTCCCTTTTTGGCCCAGCTTAAATGTTTAGTTATGTGGTCAACAAATTAGCGATCCATGAACGCCAGATAACTAGCTTTTGGCGGGATAAAAGCTAGGCACTGGCTGCAGCACAAGTTAATTGCTTTGAACGTAGATTTTAACGAGGATCAAAAACTATTAGGTCGCATCGCTTTTACCGTAAAAGGAAATCAGTTCATATTTTTTTCTAAAAGTATCTGATACTTAAACGAATGTGCTTTCGTTCGAACGCTAATGGGATGGAATCGAAACTAAACGCAATGTTGATTCTAATCAACTAATAGATTTATGAAAAGTCGCTAACATATGCCGTTTATTTCTCAGGTGCATTGCAGACTAGGGGTTTCTTGAATGATATTTCTACTTCGCGAATAGAAGCTAATTCCGCCGAGCAGAGTTTGAAAGAACCAGTGAAGCATACGGTGGTTGACAAGAACTCAGAATCTGCGGTGACTTTAGCAACCCGAGAAGGTAAACGATTTTAACGCCTCCGCGCATTTCCCTTAGTTAGGTAGTCATTATATTTTTAATTCATAAGTTTTAAAAATGAATTATACTGTATTAATTTTAAGGAATGTAAAAAAAAACAAAGTTTGGTGTGCACATATACTGTAATTGTCTTCGACTCTTCTAAAATCCATTTGCAATAACATTTACTGCTATTACCTTCATCTATACTAATATTCAGCGTTCTAGCAGATAACATATGTGTTGCGGTACAATATATAACGTCTTTTTGTTTTAGATCAAACCACAACAATGGTAGACGAATACGAACCTGTTTTACCCGTGTTTCTCGTGGAACCAACTGACCAGTACGTTGTTAAGAACACCCCTGCTCGTATCACGTGCAAAGTAGCCTCCGCGAATGAAGTTCATTTTAAATGCAACAACCGTTGGCTTAGCAATCCGACTTCTCGCTCTAGCGAAAGCGAGGACCCTGCAACGGGAAACAAGTAAGATGGTAGACTGAACGTTTTGTGGGTTGGATTAAACCTCTTTTTAATATAAAATTTCTTGTACATTGTTTATTTTTTCTGTTGTAATCATTCGCATACCCGTCCTAAATTCAAAGTTAATTGGGATCACTTACTAATTTCCGTCCCCAGAATCACTACAATTACCATCGAAGTAACCAGAAACAACCTAGACTCGTTTTTTGCTCCGTATACCTACTGGTGCCAGTGCGTGGCTTGGAGCGGTGCTGGGGAAGTGAAGAGCAGAAAAGCGCTGGTGAAACTCGCATGTAAGTTAGTTGCCGCGTGTTTGTCACAATCCCAATCATTGAAAAGAAAGTTCTTCGTCGGTCGAAGTTATTCCCTTATGGTTACCGAATTTTTTATTTTGTAATTTCCAATAAAACTGCCCACCAAACGACGGCCTTCCAATTAGAGTCCAATTTAACGACCAACATAAAATATCGCAATACTTAAGTTTTTTTTATTTACGAAATTGTCAATTCCTATTTCCGGTAATATAAAAGCGCGTAAAATTCTCAGGCTTAATTTGAAGGGAGGTACAAATACAGAGTGAAGACTATTAATTTAACGCGAAGCAACTGCGGTAGCGTATTTACAGGCGTCGCTCTGGATAGACTGATATGTATTTGCCAATATTAAAGATAATGTATCTGGGCAACAGTGACTTACATTGGTCGCCACATGCCGGATATTTACGAGGTTTATTACACAGGTAGCATGGGCCTTTCACGACCTTTAAATCACAAACATGTCGGCTAAAAATAAATTTGAGCACAGTCTTTTTAATATGTATTTTACATATAAAATACTATTTTTCATTTTTTTCGTTTTTTGATTGCAGTCGCAAACACTATGAAACAATCAGAGATAACAAGCTAATAATGTGAGACTAACAGCTCGCCGTCAAAAGCATATAAGTCAAAACTGTTTTACGAAGACTTTTCTTAGCTAACCTCAATTTAAATATGAATTACAGTTTTGCGAAAGAATTTCATACGAGAACCGGTGGCAGGTCGGGTAGCGGTGGGAAGCGAATACAAACTCCACTGTAAACCGCCACTGGGTCAACCCAAGCCAGTTGGTAAGTTAATATTTTTTTACTAATTTGTAAACAAGATAAATTATTGTTTTGCCATATGTGCGATCCGACCTAACAAATTATGTGAGTGGATTTTGCGCACTTAAATACTTGGATCTATCAGGTCTTATATTTTCAACAAAATCACTTACTGTGTGTATTCAGGTTTTAAAAACTTGGAATTAAAACATAAGTCAATAAGAAGAGAAAAGAGCAAAGAAGCTATTATATCTTTCTGTGACTGCGACCCATGCATTTCGCGCTCCCAAATTAAAAACTAAAGGAGGAAATTGACGCGAAACCAATTTTATCAGTCGAATGGTTAAAGAACGATCAGCCGATGACGTTATCGTCGAATTCCAACTTTGTGGTGACGGAAGACGGCGACCTCATTATTCGAACCCGTAGCGTGGAGGACACCGGGAATTATACATGCGTTGCTCGGAACATCGCGTCGAAGAAACGAAGTCACACAGCTAAATTAAGCGTTGGAGGTGAGACTAGTGACTGTGTATATAACGATGTCTTAAATCAGAAATAAAAAAGGAAATAGGATTAGTTTAATGACCATTTCTTAAAGGGGATTTATAGAGCATTCGCCTTTGAATAAGTAATTGTTGTCTGTACAGCGGTTAATGGCTGGCTATACGGCAACTAATTAATTATTCAGCAAAATCCGTTCGGCTAACTTGATTGGATTTGATGAACTTTGTTTTGTGCCATCTGTGAAACACAGACTATTGTTTACCAGCTAGTTAGGAACGCAGACTAGCGTCGTGTAGATCGCCCGGTAATCTTCACCGTCTGGCGCGGGAATAAAGGACTAGGATCCCCGGTAGTGTAACTTGATCCGCTCGAAGCCACGAAACAGCGCTGAGTTTATTTAACGGCGCCCGACTTCGGTAAACAGAACAAGACTGTCGAGTTGGTGGAAACAATGGGCAGGGAGCCAAACGTTTCCAGTGTTACCGATATTATCGGACCAGATAGAACCGAAAGAATTTAACTAAACACACAATGGAAATTCAAAATTCAGTGAATGTATATTGATACATGCCCCATAGACTTAATAAGTTTCCCATGAGATGAACATGAAATTAATAGGCAACACTGTAAAAGCGGCTGGAAAAGTGGATAAGGTTGATACTTGTTAATAAACAGTACGGAATATAAACCAGAAGTAGGCTGGCATGCTAACTAAAGCGGTCAAGAAATACGATAGTCTCCCACGAACTTGTTCCCAGTCGCGACCTGTTGATCGGTTTCGCCGACCCGCTTGGGCTCAAATATGACGTCAACATACCAAAACGTATAGCTGATTTACGTCAGCAAATAAATTCGAATCGGTGGAAGGTATATTAAGTGGATCTGGGAAAGGCATTGGAGCAAATATGTGAAACATGACGTAATCCCATGGATCTTAAGGCGCAGCGCAAAATCCCTCCCGGATTACCGCACTCTTTATTACGTCGTTGTATAACGATAAGGCATGAGATGTGTTTGGTAAAGTAACGCCAGTTAGTGTGGAATAATTAACTGAAATATCGCACTTTGTCTGAATTTCCAAATTCAAGAATGAAAATTAACGCTGCTAAAAAATGATGACTGTAAATTGTGAGCGTTGATTACTGTAAATTGTAAGCGCAATCTTTCAATCAGTTTATATTAAACTAATTAATCACTTTAACAATGCACAACCCTTTTAGAATTTACTAACCAGCATATTCGACACTTAATCTGTAAAAATGCAGACAAAAGTGCATGAAGGTTAATGTGAAAAAATGTAAATCAAATTTGTTCCAGTGGACGGAGGATGGAGCAGTTGGTCAACGTGGACGGGATGCGCGGAGAAGTGTGGGATCGGTGTCAAACGAAGACTGAGGACTTGCACCAACCCCGCCCCTCTGAAAGGTGGGGCCGTGTGCTCCGGAGAAACAACCCAGACTCGAACATGCGCGAAACTCTGCCCAGGTCAGTTTAACATAAAAGTCGTTTTAAAGTTAACACAGCTATAAAATCTTTTTGGACAGAATCGGTAAACTAAATTTATCTCTTTCCTCTATCAAATCAATATTTAAAGACAGTTTAAAACGTTCCATTAAGGTATATTTCAGCTGTCTGACAGTTAAAGATTTGATCCCAGAAGGCACTTCTGGTTTTTAAGTTATTGGTTTCGGTCCAAACTCAAGTCCGTGATAAAGTGCCCAAGTACCGGACAAAATTCAGGGATTATTTTAGAATCGACATTTGTGAAGTTTACCTGCCCGGCTATCTTATTAGCATCGATTAGAGATTTCATTATAATGAATAAAATTTGGCAAAAATAGATCTGTTGCAAAGGAATGAAACTTCAACCATTATTTCGATCCACTGTCCAAAACTTCTAAATTTATTAGATTACAAGTTTTTTCTAAAATAAATTGGGTAACTCCGACACTGGATTCAATTTGCTTTTCAATATTCGTTCATGTACAACGATTTTTTGCAACGAATACGCTACATGGCAATGCGGTTAAGGGATTTTCTAAACTTTAGATTTTTAAACAAGATATATAAAAATGCATGCAATTAATTCATGACGGGATAAGAGAAAAATCCGCTACAGAATTAAGTTCAAAAAACGGCCCTAACTTCCCAAACTTTTTTAAACTTCAATTTCAAAAATAAAACTGCAAATTAAGCTCTATGTTTTGAAGTTTGGAATTGTCTAAAATCTTTTCGTTTCCGTAGTGAACGGCGGATGGACCAGTTGGTCTCCCTGGTCGACATGCAGTCCAGAGTGTTTGCACAGAAGGCGACGAACATGTACGAGACCGCTACCACATAATAACGGGAAGGTTTGCCCCGGAAGTGACATCGAAACGAAAAACTGCACGGGTGGACTATGCCTCGGTATGTCATATAAAAAATCTGTTATAAAAATTTCAACGACCATTGTAATTAATTTGCATCACAAATGTTCTTAATAATGACGATTATCTAAGATTAAAATGAAATGATATTATATGTACTTCCTTGTGTTGATTAAAGTAATGTATCTATGATGCCAAACGAGTTTATACGATCATTTCAATTTGAATTTGTTATAATGTAAAACACATATCTGGCATTAAAAATATATTATAGATATATCACCGGTCCATAAAACATATATATATGGAGGGGTGACATACGATGTTTAACAATAAACTGCGTGAACTTGAGACCAACACGTAAACAGCAATTAGAAGGAAATTAGGTTTTCGGTTCTCTTTTCCCACACCTGGAGCAGCCTCTACAGACTAACTGCGTATATTATAAAAACGACTACACTTTATAAGTGTTGATTTACATGACCTTTGTCCGTAGCAGAAGACTTGAGATCCGTGTTGCTGTTTTACCTAAAACAAACAAACTTTTACGAAGTTCAATGGCAGATTAGAACCCAAACTAAATCGAGCATGTTTCGTATTACACGCCGATTAGCAGGCCATAAACAAACGGTATACTACAAAAAAGGTCAAAAAATCCTTAATTTCTTGTCAAAGCTGCAATGAACTTATCGAATTCCATTTGACTGTTAATGAGATAAGAACATTGTATCTGCAAAAAGTTTAAACTGCATTTACTTTTTCTAATTTGCAAGATCTAACTCGCTAAAGGCGAATATAGTTTTACATGTCAAAATCACAATCTGATACTTGTGGTTCATAGCTAAGTGAGTTTTCCTTTTCTTTTGCATATTTTCGTCTTTGATGTGGGTGAATTCGTAAACTGTGGCGTTTATACAACAGACAGCCGAACACCAATGGATTTAAACGGTAAGTTACACTTCTAATATGAGAGTTGTGTTTTCCAGTACAAAAACGACCTTAAAATCTTCCGGTAGTTTTATAAGTTTATTTAAATGACTCAATGCCACTCCGTCACGGTAATTAATCATCTACGGCAACTTCTGTTTAGTAAACAAAACTTCGGCAATGATTAAATAAATCAGTACAACGACCGTCGACAGACATATTTTAAACAGCCCGTCACTGGTCGATTCTGTTTACAAAGATTTATAAACATTTTGTAATCTTTATCAGTGCTGTGTAATGGTTGTTGCAAACACTTTACAACGGTACACTAATTATGAGCGATTGCTGAAAGGTAATTGTTATAAATTGATAATAAGTCGGGGACACCACATGCGGTATGATGAATAACAGTGTTTGTAAAGCAACAATAATACAGACGTTTATTCCGTTTAGCAATGGATGAGAGAAAATATTCGCTTGACATGATGGTTTCATGTTTTGTTGTGTTACATTGGTCTCAGGAGAACGAGCGTGTCAAAACAATCTTCCCTTTCCCGCCGTGGGTTTTCGCTTTTACCACAGCACCATGTGGGGTGAAACTCACTTAAAAGCGACATAACTAAACCCCCGTGAATGTGCATCGCTAAAGGGTTATTTATCACACTTAGCCAAGTAAAGCTGGCTAGTAGGGCTGCCCGTTTCGACTCGCTGCAGACGAGATGCGTCCAACGATATACAAACAATAATTTGTATTACAACTTTGTACATAGGCTGACCGAGAACCCAAAACTATGTTTAATTCGTTCTAAGATCATAGATATAGCACGAAAAAACAAGCCTTATTACGTTAATCGCTTTGACTACTTGCTAACATTTTTAGAAAATAGTTTAATAATTGTAAACACTTTACAACTTTCATTTACATTCGGCTTTAACTTTGCAGGCAACCAGAGCCTTGTGTTGTACAGCTGTCTCTTTATTGCTTTGGGGTTGTTGTTAATGATTGTCATAGCAACGCTAGTCATCCTCAAGAGGAAGAGGACCTCCCTTTCCCGTTCATCTTCGTACACTGGAGGTCGACCTATACGACGTTACTCATCAGCGCCACGCAGCGGAGGAATGCACGGTAACAACCAATTTTTACAATTTTAAATTTAAACCTCAATTTTTCTTAAATTTAAATTTCATTTTTGCTTGAATTTCCGGATAACTTGTTCGCCCCTCTCACTAACTCACCCCTTGTTTGCAGACGACTTTTGCATAATACCAACCAAGCCACCGACTATGGGAGATGCCCCGCCGTATGCATTTCAACCTAACTACCCCACTGTACTCGATCAAAACCACCACCCATGCAATTATCCAACAAAACAATGCGATTCCGACCAGTACCAGCAACGTGGATACGCAAACGAGGAAAAAAACGACAAAACCTATCACGTGGTCCTGTGCTCGCGAGACGATCATAGCGTGTGTTACCACGGCAACAGCATGTCACGTGCTAAACAACCATACCAAACCGAACCTGGTTACCACGCGATGAATTCCCCAACAAGAAACAAACAAAACTACGATGGAAGGTGATACCCTACACCAGCCATTAAAGAAAATATAGAAAAAATCGATTTTATTTATTGGGCCAAGTTTCGAATATATGATGGGCTCGTATCTACGACCGTTTTTTTATTATATAATTACTATATGTATCGGTCGCGTTAACTAATTGGCCACACGGTACTAAATGACCTTTCTCTCTAATATAGACCTCCACCCAACGCTGCGCCAAACTACGATGGAACATTCATTAGTGGGCGCTCGGGTTCACCTTGCCACAAACACGTGACTTTCGCTGATGGTAAAGTAATTGTGACGTCAGAATATGATTCTGGCTTCGAGGGCGAATCGGTACACGCCAACAGCGTTAACAACGACCAGTTATCAGGTGAGTCAGCTTGATTGAAGTCACCATACCGCATAGATGGACGTGAATCTTTTAGTATAGCATTCTGTTAAAGATGTTAACATAGGAACATAGTATAGGATATTAAGTTTTGTTCTCGTGGATGGTAAAACGTAATCAAGGTTATCGTACCCACCGTCACGTTACCGGAGTTAATGCAATGTGTTAAATTTGCTAATGAACACTGCTGACTTGCCAGTGGCTAGTTATCATCCCGGGTAGTAGTGATCCAACAAACTTGTCGTCTGCCTGTTGACGAGCGACGCTCTGTGCGATTTAGCTAACCGACTAGACACTACAATATTACATATATGACCAACCCCCAATTCCGCAGACGTGAATCGTGATGGTAGCGAATACTCTGACGCAGGGTGCAGTGTTGCAAGCGTCAGTGCTGCCGGTGAAATGGAAAAATTTAATACAAATGAAATAAAACAAAAAAAATATTTACACAATGGTAAGTTTGCTCTAGGTTTGCATTTCTCCCAAATGAAAATATGATTATAAGAAGGAGCGGTAAAATACAGCTACAGGGCAAATATTTCTTTGTTTAATTTTCGTTTAAAGCTGAATTAGTTATCAATACAAGAATTCATTATAATAAACAATAATTTAACCCATAATGACCCCGATACAGCTGTGAACTTAAATTTAACCTGGGAGTATTTGCTATGTAAAAACTTAACCATGTAACAACTAGCTCTGTTCTCCAGTTTACCCGTTGATAATGTGTTAGTTACAGATGGCTTAGAATTACAAATATTTCAAATGGTCGACCTTTTTTTAAATTTTAAGACTACGAGGTGTGATGGTATTACAAACTTGACATTATATACAATGTAAATAAGTTTTTTTTCCTTTGCCTTTATTTGTAATTTAAGTGGGCTCTATGTGCCTGTGGCATGAATACATCATGAATGAAAATACATTCGCAGGTGACACGGAAATCTACCGTTCGACGTAACGTTACTGAATATGTTTTTCGCGGTGGGTTCATTGCAAGGTGATCTGCGTCCAGTATCAGTGTGCGGATGCGGGCCCGACATGCTACATAAGATTCTCAGTGTTAAATGGAAGAAGCAAATTGACCGAATGTGTTCAAACTGAAGTCGTTTAAAAACGCAGTCATTTGTGTCGTATTTGTGCAGTTGTATCGCATGTGCTTTTACTGTTCGAAATGTTATTTTTTCTATGCATTGCCATATAAACAAACATAAAACACCCTCTGTGTTTTTTAACTTTGCGGTGGAATCGAAAAATAGAGAAGCCTAAAAAGATAGAAATGAAAAAGTGTTCTTCCCCTAGTTAATATTAACAATTGGAAGTATCAATAACCTAAATATGCTCAAAAACTTCAAAAAAAACAGACTAATCAATGGTTTAAATTAGGTTCAGTTTCTGAAAAAAAACTATGGATGATGGGTAGGTATGGGTTGCCGCTATATTTTATATATTTTGTTCGTATGGAAATTCTAAGATTTAATTTGGTTTTGATTGTCCAGCTGCTTCATTTACGGAATAATAATGTTAAACTTTGGGAGATTTCCCGTTGTAAAATGATGTGTTATTTTGGGATGACTTGTGTTTTTGAAATTTATTTTATTTGTTCACATATTTATTATGGGTCCCGATTAAAAAATTGGGACACATATTGTTTTTGTCCGTTTTTTTTCGTTTTTTTCGTCAAAGGTTTGACAGGCATGGCATTACGCCCCGACATCTACCAGAAGGAATAATGGAATCGTAATGAAACTTAGCCAATTGTTAGACAACAGGGTCTAGATATGCAGAAATCAAATTTATTTTTTTTATGAAAAATTTAGCTTTTTGTGGCATAGCGCTTAAACAGCTGCTCCCACTTGAATAAGATTTGGTGGAATGTAAGTGCATTAGGCACTGATTTATCACTTGGAAAAAATAAAAATATTTCCTAGGGAATGCCCTAAAAAATAAAATTTTGTTCTCAAATCATGATTGTGACAGGCATGGCATGTCGCCTCGACATCTACCAAAAGGAATATTGGAATCGAAATAAAAAAATAACTTTTGTTAAACAACATGGTCTAGATATGCAGAAACCAAAATTTTGGGTGATAAATATAAGTGAATTCCCCGAAGGCGTTAATAACCAAAACGGTATTTTTTCTAAAAAATAGTTTTTTTGGCATAGCGCTTGAACGGCTACTCCAATCTGATTCAGATTTGGTGGAATGTAAGTGCATTACCTAATTATTTAACAATTAGAAAAAAATAAAAAAAAATATCTAGGGAAATACCCTGAAAAATAAGATTTTGTTCTCAAATCATGATTTTGACAAGCATGGCATGAACGCTCCGATATCTACCAGAAGGAATAATAAAATAGTAATAAATCTTTGTTATTTGTTAGACAACATGGTCTAGATACGCAGGAGCAAAATCGTGGGTGCTAAATCTAGGGGAATTCCCCGGAGACGTCAAAATCCAAAACGGGTATTTTTCTAAAAATTTAGCTTTTCGGAACATAGTGTTTAACAGGCTGCTCTAATTTTGATCAAATTTGGTGGAATGCTAGATCGCTAGCCACCCTGTGTCACTTAAAAGAAAGAAAACATTTACTTAGGGTTACTTCCTTAAAAACGAAGATATATTCCTGACTCATGTTTGTGACAAGCATGCCACATTGTACTGACATCTCCAACAAGTATTCGTCAAATCGGATTAAAACTTTAAGAATAAATAAGTAACATGACCCACATATGTAAAAAAATAGAAACTTATTTACCAAGCCCATGGGGAATTCCCCGAAGCCATGAAAAACTAAATCGGTCTGTGTTTCAAATTTAGCTGCATTTCACTACAGCGTTTGAATAGAAGTTTTAATTTAAAACATTTGTGGTGAAATGTACGTAAATTTAAGACGTTTATTTGTTATTTAACTGCACATGGAAAATAAGTTTGGTTTGATAACTCTGGGACCCATGCGTTTATGCTTGCAAAAACAAACTACATACTCAGTGTATAAAATACAAAATGTGGTTAGGGACCCTATAGTATGAATATATGGCATACAACATGTTTTTTACAAATAGTGGTTAAACACGTGGTTAACACTCTCTAGTTAATAAAATGTTTTTTTCCAGTCTCAAGATAAGAAACACAATCGGGGCCCAAATGGCTAAATTGACCCGTCTACTTTTTACATATTATAGCCTGTCGGCAATTCCTCTTGGGGTTTAATATAAAAAAGGGTCGATACAAATATCCAACATGTCAGTTAGAATTACTAAAAGTTTTAACTTTCTTGCCGAACAGCTGACAACCTGGCATGCCTGTCAATATTACGCTTATAAAAAAGGAAAAAAGGAAAAAGTAACGAAGTAAAATCAATATGTGTCACTTCTATTTCAAAAAGCGCCCATAAAATTCGATATGAATACACAATCAACGCTATACGCGCGATGTTCGAAAAGAAATCGACGGCCAGCACATCCCCCGTGTTAACGAATCCGTTGTTGCCAAATCGATTTCGATAAACTCGAGATGAAGGCTTTGAACAGCTTGCCATGTGTCAACCGCCATCGTTTGCAAAACACATTCTGACTCTACCTTATAGTCGACTCCCCGATTGCACGGGTCGCTTTAGCTCACACTTTCTTTAAGGCTTAAGTGTTTCTGATTTAAACATACCTGTAACTGCAAAAATTTAATGTTTATTTATTTTTATTTGATTTCTATGTTCAAATGTGAAAATAAGCGTGTTCAAACGTGTTCGCAATATGGCATTGCAGTATATTGTATTGATTTAATTGAAACCAAAAGAATTCCAAAAGGCCACGAATAGTTAGTAAGTAATTGTATTTATGTTTTATTTGTAATACCATTTATATATGTAATTGCTATTTGTTCATTTACTATTTCGCAGAAAACTCAATTTACTTGGAACAATAAACATCTCACACCCGAAGAGTCGTTTCACTTAAATTGGAGTATTTAACTTTTTATACGGTCCAAAACCTCCAAACAAACATTGTAGCTGCCTGTCAATTCGGCAGTTATAATACCTACGCTAATAATCGATTTGGTTATATACGTGTTTGAACTACGGTTTTGACGTCTGTTTGTTAATTCCAATTTTTTTATATAAAAGGTCAGTTTAGTCGTGGACGGTATTAGTTGTCACGTGGTTTAAAGGAGAACAGTTGTTTGGGGTTCAGTTACGCAAGATATTAAACGGTAAGGGATAGCGCATTAATTGTATAAGAGTATGTGTAAAAAAGTTTAGTTATTATAATTCAATTGTAAGGCTTTACCTGTTGGAGTTTCAGTTTTATGGACTTTAATTGTGAGGATTCTTTATAAAAAGTTCTTGCGGTTAAACGGCATAAGTTATATTCATGTATATCACCGGAAATGGAAAACTCAAGGGGCATTAACAAAAAGGTGACAATGCATTGTATACAATTTATGGTATTTTAGTGGCAACTGGTAGATTTTCTCTGATTTAAATAGCTTACGCTCGCTCATTGCGCGGCTCGCCAGGTCGTCAGGTGGCTTAACAACGGACCTCAACCTACCGTTATTGACGATCACAAAAAATAAATATGGCGAGTTCCAGAAGGGCATTCGTCAGATTATCCAGAGCCCACTATGTGATTTCCTTGAGCATTTTGGTGTGTTTAATTACGAGGTTTCCTTAAAGTAGTAGAACCCATTAGGGCACTAGGTTCTGGCAATGCCCAAGGACACAGCCGACTATCAAGCGCCTAGTTTTGAACTCTTCGGCCAAAAAGTCGACTCACTAACCCACTAGGCTAATCGCTAGAAGTATTTTGTTGTTATTGTTCAGTTGGAAGGACTCGCTTGTTAAACTTTTAGTTGCAATGGGGTGCATTAGTCAAGTGGGTTAGTTAAAGGGGGTCAGTTTTCATAGGACCGATAAACCACACCGAACGTTTTACAACTCCCTGGAAACAAACATGAAATGTTTTCCTATTATAAGTGATTCTACATTCAACATAATAACATAACATCTGATAACTCCCTCGCCATACAAAAAATAACAAATTACGAAAGAGCTTACGTATTTAATGTTATCGAAAAGCTAAAATATAAGAATCGCTAACATGTCGGGGATATAGAAAAATACGGCCAATATTTCTCAAGCTTCTGGTAAATTGTAGAATTTAGATTTCGCATAACCAGAGCTTAAAATCACGGTAGGCACCATTGTTGGGCCGAATCCGATTAAAAACGTATAAAAAGACGATTAAAAAAACAAAATATCGGCAACGGTCAAGCTGTTCGACACACCATGACAAACGATTGTGGGAATCGACAGAGAGCTGGTATAAGTGCAACGTACTCGGATACTATAACCTTGGAAGTTTGAAGTGGTGGTGGTCATAACGTGGTAATCATTGCGCTGCAAGACTATCAAACGCGCGGGGTTAGCTAGCAGGAGAGAAAGGAAAACGGCTTCTTCGGATTTTTAGGGGGTTCGTTGGGTCAAAAGTTTACGGAAGTACTAATTTAGAGTTTTTGGGGGGGGAAATTAAACGATTTTTGTCATTTGTTTTAGGCTTGGGACGATTCGATTTCGATATAAAAGTGTTTCAGCATTTTATGTTGTGTGTTTTGCCAAACTGTTGTGTGTGTGTGTGTTACGCTTGAACAATACGCGTGTTTTAAACTGTGTATATATGAAGGAAGTATAAGTTCGCCAATCGTGTTCGCTTCCAGCCATTAATAAACTAAGCGTTTACAAGTTTCGCAATCAAGGCGGGACATGTATATAGTGCAGGACATAAAATTAGTTGCTCATTGTAAAGGCCGCAGCTTATTGTCGGGCGATTTGAAACCGGAATGTGGTTAGCATCAAAGTAAATTTACAATTTACAAAGGTTCTAGTGCAAAGGTGGAAAAAAAGATCGATTCAAGTTAAATCGATGGTTTTATAACGTCGGGGAAGCAACGTTGTTATGCGGCGAACATGCACCTGGATTCCCGTGTGGAAGAGAAGACAACGTCGGCCTTGGTTAAATCGCTACGAAATGGCGTTAAAATTATCCGTCGATGGCTGTCATAGTTGCGTAATTCGACAAAGGCACTGAGAGCGCTCGTCGCAAATGATGCAATACTTTTGGAGAATCGAAATTACTGCGAACAGTTGCATAGCAAAAAATCGGGCTCTTAGGGTTCGTAGGGTTGTGGTTACAGTAAAATGTGCTTGACAATTTTGCATGAAGTCCGGAACGTTACGCATAGAAAGCAAAATCCAATAAAACGATAAAAACAAAAGAAGAAATCGTCGGGTGTTTGGTCGGTCGAATTGGAATACCGGTGACTCAACAGCGACGTCCAACGGCTGGAAATGTTGGTCGAATTTTGCTGAAAACTCAACTTTCCAACAGTGGCGTCACAGCTGCTTAAGCACCTTGCGGAAATACACGATGAGGTTATGAAGTCCGTAGATGTAATCAACGTCTAAGCGCGGCTCCTCAAACACGTGGGCGAAATCGATCATTCTGGAAAAAAATGGGAGATCATAGTAACGGGCTCTGTGTATTTTAAACCGGAAGACAAAAAAAAGGTTAGTTTGTTAGTTTAGTTGTTTATAAAATAAAAACTTAACTAATACACTAAGCCTCGAAGAAAAGTGTGCGGTGAAGAGACCCGTGCAAACCGGTCGTTGGTAATGGGTTTTCAAACCTAAAAATTCCTGTTGCTGGAAAGGGCTAATCATAAATAAAGATTCAAATTGAGCGAGCACAATTGAACTGACTGATTCCGGGATCTTATACAGCAGAGCTCTGTGCGTTTAATTACGGCAACCGCGTCACTCTCAACTTTGTTTAGTCGGAAGTGCTTTATATTACGTATTACGACGTAACAAACTCAGTTCGCGTAGCAGACTTCCTTCCGTCTCTGGAAAGACGTTTCGGTAACGGGATAGATGTGATTGGTGTGTTGTGTAAGAAGATACGACGAAATGTACAAGAAGGTTCGCGTCTAACGGACGTAATCAGGTGAAGTTTAATATCTAAGCGATTGACCGCTTAACCGTACCGATATCTTAATGCTGTTTTATGTTTATAATATTACAGTAATTACCAAAACCTTGTTTTATTCGAGGGTACTTTAATTGCTGATCAAAACAACCCGCGTTTTGGGCCAAGTGGTCAATCACAGAAGATTACCTCACGTCCACGATCTCGGGTGGGAATCTGTACTTCAGGTCACGTGTCGACTCCTCTACTCGGCGGCTCAAGGAAGTGACGAACTCGTTACGCACGGCAGCGCTTTGCCGACGATTCTTCGTTTCGGCCTCACTGGAATAGCTGCCAAGAAAAACGCGGATAGTTAGATTTGAAAGTAATTAGGCAGCCGGCAGAGCTATAACAGCTAAGAATCTTTTACAGCTGATGCCAATTTTAAACACCTCGTTATTAAAGCGTGTGAAATTATGCTTCCTTTATAAAAAATATCTTCGTTTATTAAGTGCGTTTGGTGGCACTCCCGTAAACGACACTTCACCCATTATATGGTTCATTAAAACAATAATCAGTGTAAAGGCAGCCACGCACCGTATAAAACCTGTACAGAAAGAAATAATAAAAATTACCCGGATTCTCTGCCAGTTCCGGAGCTGAGCGCGACACCACGTGACTCACGTGACCCAGTGTCGTTGATTTCAGCTGGTTGTGAAAATATAGAAATCTTATATCAATGATACACAACAGAGAGCATGCACACCAATATTTCTATCACAAATTAAAACTTGAAAGAGTTTTTTAGATTTCTAAAACCGATATGAAAGAGAATTTATGGTACGATAAAGCAGGTTTCAGCTCAAATGTACCACTGCACCTGCTATATCGACAAATTATTTAGAACATAAAAGGAAAAGACATACAGGAAGCCTGGATCTGCTCCAAGTGTTGAGTGGAGTCGGAGTTGATGACGTCACTTCCCTCCACTTCAATTAGACTTGGATTTGGAAGTTTCACACTTCCATCTGCTGAATAATTGTTGCACAACTTATAAACAAAGCAAAATAGAAGTCGGACGTTTCAAACATATTCAAATACAGATAGGTTAGTTTACAAAGACGTAAATAAATCTTTTTATCCAAAATTATTAAGGGCAAGTAAAAATAAGAGAAACACAGTATTGTTTAGTTTTGAAAATTATAAAAACAAACAGTTACATGTTAACAAATTGAGATAAAATATTGAAAGATAGCATCAAATTCTTGCGTGGAAGTCAGAAACACAGACATATTGTTAAAATACCAACATATGTCACATCGGAATAAATGCCTTTGTGCCTACAATACTGCCCCTACAGTGAACCCACAGTGGAGCCACTTGTGTAAGATACATGGCAAATACTAATCATACAGGACAAGCAAATTAATTATTTAGATAGACACAAAGGGCATTAGATGGGCACTTACACAATATAAGTGAAAATTTAATGACAACACATTGATTTAGTGGTGACTGCACCAGAGTTAGCCAGGGTGATCATTTATACGATTCTAGACGGTTTGTTCTACAAGTTAGGTGTTAGTCATGATGGAAGTTATCACAGTGCAAATTTGTAAATTACAATTATGACTATGACTCCCCGGTTTATTTCATCTTGATAATAAGCATTTAACATGTATTTCCAAGTAATAGACAATAGCATTACAATAGGCGCCGCTTATTATGACCACTGATAATAAGACCAGTCGCTTATTATGACCTATTCGGTATGGTCGGTAATTTTTTCATTTAAAATTCTCCGTTTAATATAACCAAATTTCGCATAATATGACCAACATTTTCTTCATCTCTCTTATTACAATGCAGTATTTTTTTGCTACACACTTATAACTTCGCCTTTTCAACATGGGTGTTTTCTGTATGAATGCATGCTGCATGTGCACTCTGTACTGTGTCTTAATGGCAAAATAGTCACATCGCTATCATGTACATTAACACAGTCGTACTGTATTCATTGTTTCAAATTGTACTATGTTTACTACTAACGTCACACTGTTACTTCAGTAAAAGGATAAATTTGATGGTATTTGTACTTCATGGGGCTTAAGGTGTCGATTCAGGCGCAGTTATGGGACTTTTTATGACCATTTAGATATTGTGACCAAAATGGCATGGTTCCAAGGTGGTCATATTAAGCGCCACCTACTGTATCAGCAAACAATTTGCTTTCAACATTTTGGCATTTAATCAATCATATGTATCATTACTAGCAATTCTCAGGGTATATTAGAAGGACTATTTGAAGTCAAAATCGTACCTTTCGTTTAAGATATGATTATTTTTAACATTAAGTTGTGATATCGAATGATGGGATAATGTCTTGGATATGAAATATATGATTTCTGCTTTAAATGGCTTGAATCTCTATCAGCACCAGATCAGTTTTGTTTAACAAACATAAATTAAATCATTTCACTACATTACAAATGTGATCACCATACTTTAAGACACTATGTTCTTTTAAAAGTATTCAAACATTTCAAAACTCCTTCAAATCCCAGGAGTGTTACTGCTACATGCTGTCTGCTATGTTGCTCTAACAATGCTCATTGTGTATCTTGTAACAATAATTGATTTCCCCTCCATTAAATTTTAATTGATCAGATCCATTCCGTAAAAGAAAAGATGTGCGAATTGGACCAATTTCTCTTTAATTACCATATCTAATGCCAACTAAAATTCTTAAAAAAGTAAAATTCTAAGTAAATGTTGAACTAAGGTTAATTTTCATTTGTTGAACTAACGGTTTAATTCTGTCATGTTAACTGGGTGTTTTACATTACGTAAAACAAGATATTCAATCTAGCATGATCCATATGTACAAGAGCAAACATGCAATGCAGATAAACTTTGTGCAGAAACCTTTCAATGAAGAAGTCATTTTAAATGTGTTCATTTAAACCATAGGTTGCTTAATTAGTGTCTCAGAGGTAAATAAATTATGAATGCAATTTAATGGGTAATCAAATCAAGAAACTTTTTTGATATAAAAAGTCCAAAGTTGAATTCATGCTTACATGTGTTCCATGAGCTATAATCTGAAATAACAAACAAATAGTTGAATTACCGATGCCAAGTTTGGATCGCTCTTCTTCCGGACCCTGGTTGAGGAAGCGGCGGATCGTCTCCAAGTAGCTCGATGGAGGGGAGAGCTTCATCTGACGATATTTATGGATGAACTCCTCATCAGAGTCGGAGGAGCCGTCGAAGAACTCACCCTCGTATATAAGGAGAAGAGAGGAGGAGTAGAACTGATACCTGCGGACGATGTAGCGTGTAGGAATAACAAATATTTTCGATTTGGTGGCAATTAACCACATCTTAATGAAATGATTACAACCTTACTTTTTGATTCTACGAATTTGAAATTAAGTGCCTTGTAGAACAAAATAAGTTTTATTTAAATATTCTTATTCAAAATTAGTGATAGAATCTGTTTTTTTTTTCAATAAATAGTGATGTTGACACCAATAATCATTTTTTGTCTTTGTTTGACCCATTTTTTGTAATATTTATAGCGCCACCTTTTGGCATACTTTTCTTTCTTTGATCGTTCTCTCCAGTTTACAATGTTTATGTTAAAGGTTCCAAGATGCTATTTTAGCAGTTATGTAGGATAATCAGCCTTTTCAATTTAATCTCAATTTGTAGCCTTAATGTGTTTTGTTTATTAGAGACAATATATAAATAAATTTAACCTCATAACTTTACTGTTAAAATTCTCTAGTGTTTACTGGCTTGATACACCTTTTGAAACTAGAATGGAACATGAGATATTTACATTAAGTTGTCAACCGTCGTAGTTATTTCATTATACTCAGTAGATTTCGTTACCGATATTTTAAGGGACCGTTTTGACTTTTGAATCTATTTGATAGAAGCAACATCATTTAACTTAAGTCCAACCATATACCTTGGTGGGTTATTGTCTCAACCAGGGAAGTAGGTTTGAAACTGGTTGCAAATTAGTTGGTTGTTTCCCTGGATAAGGCAATCAGTAGACATTGCCTGCGCCCAGTGGATTAATGGGTTTTACCAAAATTGAAGAGATGTCTCAATCTTTGGCTATATGTTAAATAACCCTTGGGTTTTTCCATTTATGCGGATAAACATAATTATACTAACCTATGCCATTTAATACCTACTGACAAAATTTTGGACCACCCAAGAATTGAACCAATCACTTTACATTTATAAACAACGTAAATTCTAATTGAGTGAGGCTAAAAGTGTTTTAAAGGTCAGTTGTGGAAAGTAAAATAATTAACAAATTTAGTAACCTTCCATTTATTATTTTTCTGCAAAGGAAATGGCTGTGGAATTTAATGAATTTTAATTTTTGATACATGATATCAACAACAAGATTACTGAATCTAAATATACACAGACGTTCCCTATTTAAGCCGATTATAGAATGAATGATTTAATACAGAAAAACAACTACCACAGTCTATATATTATGTAAAGCATAAAAATAGATAATTGTTTTGGGAAAAAGTTAAACAAACAAAAATGAGATTATAGAGATTAATAGGCTTTAAAATGCCAGAAACATTATACAAATCTGTTTGGATTACCAAAAAAAGTTCATTTATTTCGTTTAATGGAAAGTTCTCTCAAAACATGTAGAAATATAAAACAGGTTGAAATTGCCATTACTTAGGGGCAGGATTTAATGAAGACAAAATGCGGTAATGCTTCTGCATGACTACGAACTCGAGGTATTCTTACAATAGCTGGATCTGCAGTGGCCTGTAGGGTGTCATAACCTCCAATATAAACATAACATCATGGTGTGTTGCATCGTGGTAATAAACAGTGATGGTAATCACTGGTTTTACACTGTTCCTTTGACATAAAGTTATTTTGGTCTTAAGTGTGTTTGGATGTGTTTATTTTATGCAGGTATAAAAATATTCTAACATTTTTTTGCGATTAAGAGCAGGAATATTAACGAGTTTACCAGCAAACAAAGGTCTGGATCAAGTTACAAAACATTCCTTTAACATTAACTATGTAAATTTATGTTTGTTTTTCAAGAGTACCATATTAAAATTTAGGTAATTCAAATAAATGTATCATATGCATCTGTAAACCAACTAATTGCTGGATAATTTGTGATTTATGAGGTTTTTTTTAAATGATTCTACATATGTTATTGCGAGTAACCAATGATTTCAGACATCAATCAAGGTGAATGTACCAACCACCATTACACCAAGGTGTTAAAATCCTTTAAAACACAGTGATATTGAATTGAAAGTAACAAAAATGGTGATAGAAGCTTTACTTAATAAAGCTGGTGGTAGACCAACTTTTTAATCACATTTATGCTAAATACGTCAGCAAAACTATGACTGGCACTTCCAAGAAAATGTTTATGTCATAGAATGATAATACAATATAACCTAATGCTAGTTGACAAAGTAATACCACAAATTATACCAGCAGTAATTATAAGGATTCCAACCAACAACAGCTTTGCATAAGATTGAATGGCATGTGAGCGCGAGACATTGTGCATGAATTATTCAAACATTTTAGTGATGTTTTTAATACATCAACTCACATTTCCATTTACATATTATGGGCCTATATCTTGTTTTATACTACTGCCTTATAAGTTTCACAAGCATTTATTTTAACATAATTCTTTTTTTTTAAATTAACTATTTAAGCATTTTGTTTACTGGACAGAATTAATCTATTATGGGAAAAAGAACTTTCAATTTGCAATGCCACTGGGATTAGATTACATAAAATAATTTATTCTTTGGAAACTAACCACAACAAAAACATGATAATTAATATAAAAAGACTGATACAGAAAAGTTAAACTAAATAGAACACCTAAAGTTGTTTAACACAGAGCGCCAGTGTGTTATTGGAGCTAAAATACTGAAAAGACAGTTGTTGGCTCACATAGTTTCCAGTGTAAACAATTATGATTGACGGACACTGATCGATTACGTGTCTTGTAACAGATTTGTGCTCGAAAAATCAGTTTGTATCATCTTTGTTGAACAATTCAATTATTGATTTTGACGTAGAGAACTGTGAAATTATTACACAGATACTTATCTCTGAAACGATACACCTGATGTACGTATTTTGTGGCTTAAAAACAAGATTTTTTTAAAGGTCTGATCCTTAAAAATGGTTAAAGAATTTCAGTTCAAAAGTTGAGTACAGCCAGGTAACAACAGCATCCTGTGTTGTGCTGCTGGAACAGAAGAGCCAACGCATATCATGATTTTATCACACATACGATGTCGGATTGGTAACAACCACACCTTATGATGTAATAGTATCAAGACAATGGCAGGTTTGTGCAATTGCAGGCATTGCAATGTGGGGGTGAGTCCCGCCATGTTGCGCCTGTTTAAAGGCGCGGCGTGTGTAAACAATCGGCATGTAGACACGATGTGTACATCTCAGCGGCATAAGCCAAACCGAGTTACTTATAATCGAAAGCCACGAAGGAATTTCTGCATCTGCTCTGTGGTTTGGAAAAATTCCGCTGTACACATCTGTGCCACAGTACAACTAATAATTATCACATATTTTTGTACAAAAATAAGATCTAATTGCAGCCTCTTTTGCAACAGAGTATCATAAACATGCGTAACTAAATACATTAAAAACGTTACATCAGTCATAAAGATTATGAATCAATGTATCATTGCAATGAACAATGAGCAATGTGTCCAATCATTTAATTTAACAGGCATTAAACAATAAAGTTGCAAAACAAAGATCAATGACGTGACATGCGCACAATATAATGTTTACAGCCGATGTATAAATATATAAACTAACTTTACAAGTCAGTTTCGTATTAACCGTAAAATTGTAATGTGCTATTCTTGACTTTAAAACGACTGTTCCAGTTAAGCATAAAGCTTAGATGTCAATTTTTTTATGTTTTTATGTCCATGATCACTGTGATATCAGTGTGACCTAATTGCAACCAGTTTAAAATATGGAAAACATTAATGTGGAAACATAACAAAATAAGCAACTTCAAATAGATAAACTGTACTTGTAAAACCACAAATTCGTCATAATGCAATTCAAGAGTCTTTTTAAGTAAAGTATAATTTGTATAATGCCATCCACTTTTTTATGAAGGGATGACATGCTATCCCTGCCGACTCGGGATTCATCGCCTATGACATGCATTAGAATTTACCTTTTTTGAGATTCGAACCAGCTTAATATCATCTCCAATCGTTGAATAAAAGCCTTCACGATGTACTTCTTCCATGGAATATTTCCAGACAGAAATAAATCGAGTCCTTGAAATAAAACAAAGAACATTAATATGCACGAGATACTAACCATTTAGTTGCTGGTGTTTTTGACAATACAAGGTAATTCATTATAATTGAAGGAGAAAGGTATCTTGCATTGCGAAAGCAATATTAACCCAAACAATCATGTTTATTTCTATTCATAGGGCTAAAGTGCCTGTAACCCACATCACATACAAACAAAAAAACATAGATGATCAATGATCATATTTCGCATACCGGTCCCAGTTAAAGCATAACAACTTTTGCCCCGTTCCCAAATGCCATTTTTAATGAAATTTTGGTTTCTTTATTAAAAAATTTCATATGAAAGATTTTCAGAATACAGCAAAATGTGGAATAAGATTTGGACTGAGTCCTTATTTTATGATACATTTATTTTGTATATATTTTTGTACATACATATATTTAGTTTCGGCTGTAAATTTGTCAACGATAACCTAGAGCGTGTTGCTAACCATAGCATAATATTTTTTGTTACTAGTGTAAACATTACAGTGACTGATTACCTACATTTATAATAAATATAAATTTCTGAAAGAAAAACAAACAGTTGAGCACATTTAAATGGGTTTCAAAGTAGAATCATCACCAGGCAACAACAGAAATGATCAATATAAGCATCGGCGACTACAGTAATATGTTCAACTACATTATCATCTGGATCTATGTGTTTGAACAATATGGACCTTTTGGTAAAGGAAATGAATGTTGTACACTCGTACTTTATTACATATAGTTAAAGGCACACATAATTGATTTCACTTTCCAAAAAAATCTGTTATTGATGTGTCTATTGGGTGATGCAATCTGCTTTGTGGTGTATCTTTAATTTAAAGTGTATATATATATATATCGGTACCTTCGGTAATTCTGTCTTTTGATAAAGATCTGCCGTACTTCTTATCATAGAATATTGCTTCATTAGGTGAAGGACCTGACACCTGAATACAAATTTATTATGTAACTGTAAACATCATAATTGGGTATTATTATGTCACCTCTGAAGTGTAATTCTCATATAACTTAATATATAGCCAGCAAATAAAGTGTGCAAAGTTGGAAAGGTTGATTTACAATTGGAAAAATACAAAAGAGGGAAAGGTATTGAAGTCCACAGGTCTCCTTTGACACTGGACCTTGACTAAATATTAGCATAGATAACATTGATATTTAAACAGTGGATTAACTAAAGGGAGAATGGTGGCGGAATAATAGAATTTGTACAAGGTGAGGTGAGGAAACTTTTCAATTCTGACATTCCTATTGCTTACACATCCATTAAGGCAACCGCTAGCTAAAAAGTGATAGAAGCAAGACCAGTCGCTATCTAGTAAACTGTGTCCTTTTCAAGCCATGTAGCTGTCATTGCCTAACCCCTTAGTGTAACATAGGTTAAACAAAAACTGTACCAGTGTCTTCAATATAATAAATGCACTGTAATGGCCACAATACCCTGACAGTCAGCATGAGGAAAACTACCCATCTTACAAAGTAAGACAGGTAGTCTGTTTTTTGCAATTTGCCAAGAATATCTTTTAACTCCTAACATGGGCTCTATATCAAATCTTACTCTCATTCCAAGTAGTTGAAATCCCAAATCATACAAGGGCGGGTACTTGGCACTTTCAATCGCACGTTTCTCCTGGTTTGCTTCAGGGTCATATGAAACACGCCCGATTTTGATGTCTAGAATGGAAGGGTTGCGAAATCTCCTGCAAGCATCTTCGAGCTTCATGTACGAATCTGAGAAGATTAATTCCGATATGTTTATACCATGTCACTATACACACAAAAAATGGGCCTTGTCACTCACAATAAAAAAATAGATATATTAGATTTTTAATTTTAATTTAGCCTTTTAATTCAATTTATAACCTTAGTACAAACCATTTGGCAACCTTAGTACATACAAATTTATAACCTTAGTACAAACCATTAGGTCTGGTGAAACAAAAAATATTCAACTCAACAATAATATATACAAACGTACAAGTAGGGACGGTGGTTCCCCCATCACCCACGGAAGACGCAGGAGGGGTCCACACACCCAGTAACTTGGGGAGGAATGGTTGGAGGGTGAGAAGCACAGGGTCGTCGCACTCTGGATCGAATATCTTCTGATAAAATCCAACTTCACGTTTACCCCTGGGGGGTGGCTGTACAGGCTTTAGTATGGAGCCATCCATATGTTGGAGCATGCCTGCAACATAAGGAATTGCCTTTGGTATGGAAATGTTGTATACTATGAAAGGACATTTTTGTTGACAAATCTAATAGGGGGGGAATAGACATAACAAATTTAAAAGGAAAATGAGGTTGTTGGTAAATTGACATGTTGTCAGGTGAGGATTTATAAAGATATTGCAGCGTCAAAAAAATGGTGGGTTTTATTTTATAAATACAATGAAATATGATCTGAGCCAGGTTAAACTAGTAAAGTACCATACCATACAAATACAGTACCATGAAACAGAATTTGACACAACGGCTTACACAGACAATTAAATTAGCTTTATAAACAGTAAAAATGGAATTGGCATGAATTTTGTGGTAAATCAAGTCCAAGTAGCTTCCTTTATCTTTCAAGACATCAACCTACGCACACTTCCATCCACACAGATGGTAGCCTATTATTAGAGTATTAATCAACACCTATTTACACATCACTGTTAATATACCAAACACCACTGAATGGCATTTGTGTGTCATACGGTTATTAAGGTTTATAAAGTAACATCTGTCATCACACCACATTTCAGCAAGTTGGTTCAGAACTATAGTTAAACCAGTCCACAGATGAACTAAAATATAAAAAAGCAAGTTTAAAGGTTTGTTGTATACACTGGACAACCGGAACGCTAGTTTTAACATATTTTTACATAAACCGTATCCGTTCACAATAAGCTGGAAAATAAGACAATGGGTGTTTGTAAAATAGACGGTTTTGTAAAACATATTTTGGGCTCGGCTTATGGGGACATTTATACATACACAAATTAAAACTTTATAAACAATTCTTTGAGCTAATAACTTTGTAGTTACCAAGATGGACTTGTTGGACATTGGGTGACTTATTTGCCGCAATCGAGACCAAAAATTAAAACATGATACTTCAAGGCCAAAAAATGTTCTTAAATGCAGTTAAACTGCAATGCTCACTTGACTTTATATGCAGCAAGTTACATGGCGACAAACGGACATGTATGGTGGACCAACTGTACAAAATATGATGACTAAATAAGGTGAGTATGAATGCATTGGAGTATGCACACCAGGAAGTTATAAAGGATCACAAGAGTGTCATATCTCACTCCACTTGTAAAACAGTGAGATTTCCTGTTTGTCCAATTTTCTTTTCCTAACTTAGTAGTAAGTTTTATACCGATATTTATTGTGCAATGGATTACAGGATACCGGTACTCTAAGAGCTTAACTCAGTGGTTTGTTAATCTGAAAGTGTTTTGAAATAGAAATTACAATGCAGTTATCGTAAATACATCAGTATGTGTAGTTGTGGCCAGAAAGTTAATAATTCATCTACTTTAAATATTGCACATGTGAAATACAGCGCTGGTAATCTGGTATATTTAGAACATACCAGTATGTTAAAACAATGTCCTTTTAATTATAGATGAGTACCACTAAAACAAATCAGTATGGTCACATGATATGTAGATTATGTACAATTTGGGATGATATAAACACATCTATATATATATATATAACATTTATAAAACTCACTACAAGAAAATGTAATGTTCCAAAAACATTCAAAAATACTACCTTAATAAAACAGGTACACAAAATAAGAAAAGTTATGGAAAAAGTAACTGGGTGGGTCCAAAAAGAGATTTATGCAGTTTATATTTGAAGGTAACTGTTTGTAAAAGTGACCGGTTTTATGATTCTTATTCATTTTCATCAAGGTGTCGGGGGTTGAAGGTCATAACCAGACGGATGTTGTATTTTTAAATCTCCATTTTTTAATTAACAAAAATATACAATAGGCCTACAACGTATATCAGTACAAGGCTTTAACACATTCATAGATAGAGATTTGTTTAGGCTTTGTTAAATTACAATTAATTTTAATTATATTTTACACATTTTTATCTAGTCTATTTAATATTGTTTTTTTTTTCATTTTCATTGCATCATGAAAATAAAAATATTTTTAGTTTAGAAAATATTAGTTTCAGTTTTTTTTATAAATCTTCATTCCAATATGAAATTAAAACTATTTAGGTATAAAAAGGACACACCAGTACAATATTTACACCCACCCTGCTATATCATAATATGCAACTCAGCACATTACACATCAACAAACTTATTATTTTTGATCCGATTTGACTACCAGTACATTATGCAAAGTAATTGTCCAATATCACAAACATTTTTAAATGTCGATATAAAACTTACCAATACCGAGTCGTCCCTGCCCATAGCGATGGCCTGCTACCTGGTGGGTAAGTGGACGGCATCCTCGTGGCAATGGAGGGTTTGTACACCCAGCCCCATCATTTGCTGACCCCACTTCAGTTTCTGAAATGTTCATTACTTCAGTTAATATATAAATACAATAATATTTTTGCTCTCTAGTGTTTTTTGTCTCAAAATATTTTGTAGTTTGATAAATGATATTGAATCAAATATGGTATCGTAATTAAAAATTACAAACAATAGAACTGCACAATCGCAATTGTTTAACCATCATCTATAAAGTTCTTATTTTTAAGGTTTAGATAGAAAATCTATACATAAATTTAAACTTCAGAAATAGTAAAGAATAATAACCCAAGACATCTGTATTCTTTTGCAGCAGGTTTATCATTGTAGACCACAAGTCTGTTCTGTCACCTCCATTAAATGAAAGCACACCATGCATCGGTTTATATAACATCCACCCACCACTTTTTTCAGCCTCATCTGATGTTCTTTTTCTCTCTCCTGTCCTCAACTGTGGCAGGACCTTCGACATAACACAGAAACCAAGCTTACAGCTTACGCTTTACTATCAGATCTATTTTGTAGCTCAAGTTTTTCTAAAAAACAATAAGTAGAGGTGTTCATGTAACCCAGTTATTTAATATCATACCCTATAATTTCAATAGGTATAGCCGGTGGACCATTTAAAAATTGTTAAAACTGAACATATTACTTAAATACAACGATCTCTGAAATAACTTCATTTAGCTAAAATCACCAGTCCAATGCTAATTTTGTTTTCAACCAAGCTTTTTTTTAACCAAATGGGTGTAATATATATGTAACTGTCATAGCCAATGTTAGACGTGCTGCCTGCGTGATCAGACACATGATCGCTGACGAGCTCAGCCTATCTAGATTAAACCGGTCTTGCACAATAACAACTCGAGCACGCCCATTCTGTCGGCATCCACTGTTGATCCGTGACGTAATGTATTTACCATCATTCAAGCGTAGCGTAGTAACGTGATTGCGGCGGTCAGTGTTTCCAGTCAAGTTTTGAATTGACAAAAAAATATTCAAATGAGTTTTAACCGGTAACAATATTGGAAAACATATTGTGTTTTTTTCGACATATCTCGACATTAAATTCCAGTTGTTTTAACAAAGTATGTTTTAGTTTATGAATTGATGCATTTTCCCCTGTACCGCTACGCCCGAAAAGATTAACCCTATAAGCTATCTACCTAAAGTTAAGCGACTGTACTACAAAATTAAGGTACTGTATTCGGAAGAATTATACGTAAAACGACTACAGATAACAAAGATCATTGTCCACATTTTATAAATCGTATTTAAATTCTGACTTATTAAAAGCTGCGTCGGTAAACATGCAGGATGGCTAGCAAGGCGGAGCAATGGTGATTTGTGTATCATAAGCAGAGCAACGAGAGGACAACACTTATACGCAATGGCGTGGGTGAATTCGGCGATGTGTTACGGTTATTTCATTTTTATTCGAACTATACAATTCAATTTTCCTGTTTAAGTGTACGTCACAAATTAATACGGACCAAACGAATCTTAGATGCGCTTTGTTGAAAAGTGACTTTAGAATAACGAAAATACTGCGATGTCATAAAATATTCGCAACCACAATTGCTGGGTGGTTAGAGACCAGTAAATATGGAAATTGATTTCATGCAGATTGGTCTGGAAAAACTGAACCGGATTTCTGATTAAATGAAGGCGGTCACAGAAGGCGGAATAAAAACGACACATCGGATTGGATAGCCTGTATACACACTCTTCGTAAATATTTAACCATAATTAAATAAACGTTGTGTATGCTTGTGCCTCCAACGTATGGACACAAATAAAAAAAAGTTAAGATCACAACTTGGCTCTTATGCGGCTGAATTTGGCACCTTAGAAAGGAAGCAACAAAACCTTTAAGAAGGGTGTTCCTCGCTGTGTTACCTCTAGGTGTTGACAGTCCGTAGCTAGGTGCGTCTGTTTGCACGTAATGCAAAATAAAGTTCTATACGATATCTTTGCAGTCCGGCCGTAAACCAAAATTGCCTGGACAAGATTGTAAAACAAACGATCTAAAACTAGACGTTTAATTGGCTTAATCCGTATAGAACTAAGTTGTTTTAAAATGGTACGAAATGGTTAAAATAGGTCTTAATGCAACACCAACCATGCGTTCAAACGCAGTAAAAAAGCCATATCGGCGAACGGTTCGAGACAGGCAGCATAGACAGTTATGTAAAGAAAGTTGTAGGCTAGCTTTGCATTGTGAATCGAGGTCAACATAGCATTTTTCAGAACCATAGAGAAACACAATACTATATTTACTGCTGTTTCATTAGCTTTTAAAAAGAATCCGTAAAAGTTGATGCAATGCAAAAATCCAGTAAGACCTTATTCATATTTTCATCAATGTGCAAGTTTAGCATGAAATCAAATATTTTAATTACAACCCAGCTATCAAGCCGTCGTGGAGAAGGCGGCTGTCATCAGCTATACGGATCAAAAACGTCTTGATTAGAGAAATGTTGGCGGAATTTTTCGGCACATTTATACTACTGGTAGATATTTTTATGCATTTTAAATCTAATAACCTTTAACAGCGTCAAAACTAATATAATTTCACTAATTTCAATCCGTATCTGCTTAAGTAACTGCCTGTTCATAGGGAATAAGATAAATAAATTATTCTACTTTTGTGTGTTACTATATGTCGGTAACCCAATTCGTTTTATGTTTGATTATCATGGTAACTGCGTAGTCTGTAAACCACACAACCATAATTAATTTAGGGTTATGCACCATAAACTTAATGTATAGAGCAGTAAAAAGATTGGCAACTACCTTAATTAATTTTGCAAAAATATTATCTTATGATACCTTATATATAGTGTTAAAACGAACCTGTTATTAGTTTAACTTGGTAAAGTATGTCAATATATATTTTATTTATATGAAATAACAACCTTGCACCAAAAGTTCTATTCTCACTTCGTTTAAGTACATGCGCAAATAACCTTAAAAAAATACAACGGTGTTTTATTTATAAAATATTCAATTCTTGCAGGTTTTCGGAAATGGGGCTGTTGCCCAAAAAGTGCTAAGCAGAGAAACTTTAGGCACTACACTGTCGATAAACTGGGCATACGGTTTGGGCGTTACAATGGCAATTTATGTAACTGGCAAAGTATCAGGTGAGCTTCAAAATATTTTGCGATATCTATAACAACATGTAATACAACGTTAGAAGATAGTGACGTAAAATTATAGAACGAAAGTTGTAAACAACCGAATGAACACGCGACAGCGATACCACTGACAACAAAGATAGTTTTTGTTTTACGTCATTCTTCTAGTTTTACAGTTTACACTACGCAGCAGAGTAGTAGAAACGTTTGAAGTCTGAACACAAAGAACGAAGCTTTCGCACATTCCGCGGTGTAAAATGATACAGACACTATTTGTTTAGGTAATTCCCATTTTAACATTCTTTATGCAGGAGCGCACATTAATCCTGCTGTCTCCGTCGCTTTATGTGCATTTGGAAAACTTCCTCTGTACAAACTTCCTTGCTATGTAATTTCCCAGGTCTTTGGTGGTTTCGTATCGGGTGCCGCTGTTTATTCGGTTTATTACGGTAAGTTTAGGTATGCCGGCCATATTCTCAAGGGATTGGACATACTTATCTTTAGTTTAAAATATATGAAGTTTTATTTAAGTTTTCAAATACTACTATTTTTAAAGTTTAAATCTTTTTCTTTTATTTAAATAGAAAAACACAAGTTAACATACTTTATACCACCAATTGTAGATGCAATAAACGAATTCGACGGTGGTAAACGTTATGTTCTGGGACCAAACGGCACTGGCGGGATATTTGCTACATACCCACAAGATTACCTTTCACTTGGAAGCGGTTTGTGGGATCAGGTGAATTAAAAACAAACTTTTTACCTGTAAATATATGCTCGTAATAATATTTTTTTTTTAGGTGTTCGGAACAGCTCTACTTGTTGGAATTATCTTCGCTGTAACGGATGACAAAAATAATACAATTGCTGATGGTTTAACTCCCATTATTATAGGACTACTGGTATTTATTTTAGGTACGCTACTAATTCCAGCTTCTACAATGAATAAGGAGTGTGTGTTAAACTTCTACTATCGCCTGCAGGAACTTCATTTGGACTGAACTGCGGATATGCTATCAATCCTGCGCGAGATTTAGGGCCGAGGTTGTTTACTTTTGCCGCTGGGTGGGGCACAGAAGTTTTTACGTAAGTTTTACCATACATGACAGCCAACTATAAGCCAATGGCAGGCTTCGAAAACTGTAACCAAAATACAATGCTGTATGCGGCTGTGCGTGTTCGTTTGTAATGCATCAAACGAATGCAATATTATAACTAAATAGGAAAATCCAACGACATACTTATTATTTCTGTCGCGTAGTGTAAATGTTACAAAACGGCGATCACACAAGTTCTGATTTAATCCCGGACTCGACCAGTTGTAACCCAGACAAGTTAATAAAGCCAGTTAATTGAAGCAAGTGGTTTATAAATAAAAGGAGAATGAACACAGTGTAACAGCTGCAGCAAAATGTATATATGAGCACATGACTTGTTTAATATATCACCCGTCGCTGCTTTACCTTTATATTTATGTGTGTATCGAACGTTTACGTTTTAATCTAACCGAACTAACAGAAATTGTTTTTCTAATACCCAGGGAGCCAAATGGAATGTCATGGTGGTGGGTTCCAATTGTTGGACCTATTCTCGGGGGGCTAACAGGCGCAGTCATATACAAGTTATTTGTGGGCACTCATTTTCCACCAGATGATGATGACATTTTGGATGACGATGACTTGGAAAACTACCCACAAACTTCCAACAATCGGGCGAAGTTGTGTAAAGGTATAACGAAACTGTAATTGAACTAACCAGATTTCAACGCCGTATTTTTGGTGACCTTCGTGAAAAAGGACTATTATCAAAGCATGGTTTATTAAACGAACAAAACCTGTTATAATACAGTTGTTTAAATTGTGTGAAGTATCAAACATGAACCTAGGTGCCATATGTCTTCCTTTGTGTGTTCGATCTCAGGTAAGCAGCTGAGAGTCGAAGCCTTCTTCCGTGAAAATAGAAACTGTACTAAATTAAAAATAAAGCTTAGAAATACACCTCACTAGCTAAATCTAAAGCAGCAGATCTAAAACCAATTTTCAAACTGTGTTACATACCCTTTTGCTGAGCAAGACGTGTGCTGTTTCCTCGCGCTCAAATGTAATAAAACCATACGCACTTCTTGAACCATCTCTTATAATGTTGATTTCTAATATATTTCCGTAGACCTTTCAGATAACAAGTTCTATTATTCTAAGGTCAGATTTATACTTTAACTAATAAGCACAAATTACTGAGAGTATCACATATATGTGTATTATTGTATATTGCCAACATGCCAATATACTTACAGAAAACACTTGGGCTAGGTCGCCTTCTCTCATATCTGGACCAAATCCACCAATAAATATACGCCGTGGTATTGCTTCAGTGCTAAACGATTGATACAGAACAGTTTCCATAGTAAAACAAGAATAACTTACCAGATCAAGTAAACCACTTCGGTGCAGAATAACCAGATAACGCAAAAGCACAATTTTCAAACTCTAACCATGCAACGTAATAATGGCATACCTTATCTCTCGAAAACTAGAAAGTTCAAGAGTTCGTGTCCTTTAATTGACCTGTAACTTACAAACTGTACAGATTACATGTTCGGGGATAACACTTAGGTGTTATACCGAAAAAAGATAAGTTTTTATTAGTCGCACTTAAACTGGCTATTTGCAGCATATAGCGTCATGTTGTTAAGTACCATGCCAGCAATAAAAACAATAACGTTTAGAGCACAAAATTCTAGCCAGTACAACCTCAGCGCGGATTAAATAACATTTTGTCCAGTATTGGCGGCATTACTACTCTTTACTGAGCATTCTATGCAAAATGTGAACCAAAAAGAAAATGCTGGTTAAAAAAGCAACAGTCCGTAGAGAAGCTTTCTATTTTACCGATTTCTATTTTACCAACAGCATATAGCCTAAAAGACAAGAGCACAGATACAGATCCCAATGCACTGTTTGCATGGTATTAAAAATAGTTTTCTTTATTAAAAGTATTTTGCTCATGGTCCTTAAAAAAAAATAGTAAAAAAGTTTTGCAAGCGCAGTGGAAAACGTCAATCACTTTAACGTAGCGTTAATCGTTTAACAATTTGATTTCAGCCGATGGATTATACAGGCACGAAACTGGTGGATAGTCAGTCGCGGTTGTTTCCCTTGGACAAGACAGTTAGCAGACATCATATCACATTCTAACAAAACACAGTTCAGTAGTCTCCGTAACCGAACGCTGGGCGTAAGGTAATCAATCATACGATTGTTGTGTGATACCGATTACGCGTTTTCCTATCTACTGCGGTTAAACTTGAAAATCAAACCATACGGTTGTATTTAGTCCGTGTATTATGTACTTAACAGACGTTGCTTTAATATTTCTATAACCCAAAAGTAAGTTGATGTATATAGCATAACTTTGCCTTGTCCCCATGCCCATCTGTTCTCGGCAGTTAGGGTATGCCAGTTAGGGTACGTGTGTTGAACACTAAAATTATATTCCTGCAATGGAAAAACGCGGAGGAGTTTTCACAAGGTATAATCATTATATTACGTCGCAAAAGCGCAAGTTTGGCGTTATTATGTATATAAACAATCGTGGGATTAAGGCGGATGCTATAGCAGTATGTAGAGTAGTTAGAGCACATTAAACCAATGGCTTCAAAAAACGCCCAATAAATGCCTTTCACACGAACACTTAACACCCCAGTGTTGTAATGACTCGTGTCAATTTGGAATTTAACTGGACTTGATTACATTTAGAAATGACTTTCCACGTTGAAACTTTTGACTAAAGCCCAATTTAAAACTGGTCTCCTAACGTAGGCCTGATCTGTTGTGTGATCTCTCTTCCCAATTTGTCCTTGTGTTTTTTCTGGTAACAATGGTGGTAATTTCCGAATATTGGTAAGGTTGAAATCTAGACTAAATCTGTTGATTTTGCATTTCCCTTCGCTAGTTTTTGAGAAAAAGGCCCCGTAAAAACAGGGGTACTTTAAATCCGAATTTTAATTTTGGGGAAGTGAATTGTGAATGCAACCTTTTTTGTGAATGCAAAATTTAGAAGTCGGCACCATAGGGCGGTTATATCTCTTTCCCCTCACCTTTAAACTATTCACACACGCAAAACAATGTTACAACACGACGTTTGTACACTCGTAACACAATATATATTCGCTCTGCGATGCAACTCAACATATACAAATTGTCCGGGGAACTTCAATACTTTACAATTTGTAAATACAACTTACGATACACGACGGTAAAACAAAAGGGTTTACAAAACGCAAAATGGTACAAATAAGACTGGTGTAAGCAACAGCAATGTCTATGTGGATTTACAAAGGTGATGTGCAATTGAGATTTTCAAGTTCAAGCTTTTGGGACAAAAATTCCATGTACATCTGGTGGAATGTTGGCATCAAAGTGAATTCGAGCAACTTCAGAGAAATCTTTAGCATCCAGCATAAGTAGGAATGGTTTGCCGTTTTCGTTGGTTACCGATGACATAAGAATACCTAAAAATAAAAGTTTGTAATATTAAAATCTAATCCTTACGTTTATATTGTGTCAGTGTGGATAAAAGATTTTGTGGTTGGATTATGTTGCGTAATAAAGAATGAATAATGAAGATTAAGCCATCATAAAGACTGTTTAAATTTAAATAATAAACATAAACAAGACCCGTTCATTTTGACATTTAAACAACAAAATGGATTCACGTTCAAGTGATTTAAAAAGGTTGAAAATCCCGAAATATTTGGAACCTATGGATATAAGTGCTCCAGAGAAACCTAAACGAGGTAAAAAGAGGCAAAGTCTTACGGATAAGATTCCAAAATCCACCGAAGGAATTCCACGACAAGTGTATAAACCAAGCAGTGGCATTCCAAATTGCTGTAACAAACCACAATGCCAGTGCGACCCTGGGCAACTGGACGACTGCTTATCAGAGAAAGAGCGCAGGTTGCATTGTGTTGAATACCTGGACCCTTACCAAGTTACTGAAGTAAAAGAATTGCCTGAAAATATTACGGACAAAGAAAGTTTCCAAGTCGGAGTAAAAGAACTCACAGCTGGGGGTAACTGTTTACTTCGCTTTTAACATTTATTTTGAAACACGACGTTTTTAATATTTGTTTTCAGACTTGATTGTAGTCGGTGTACGATTCGGCCAAAAAATTGTAGACGAACTTGAAAGCTTAAAGAAAAGCGGACAAATCTACAACTTAAAGTTCGTATTCCACATTAGAAATATTTCGAATAAACATAACAAAAATAACATAATTAAACTCTCTGCAATCGAACAGGCTCGCCAGGGCTGGCTTGGCCTTTGAAGTACAAAACGAACCGATGCCCGATGTACCCATACGAGAGAGCCCCCTCGCAAAGTACAACACACCATCTTACGAGCGGGCTATTAAAAAGGTTACTGCAGAAGAACTAGATATCAAACTACAAAGAGCAGCAACAAGGCGAAAGGTAAGCTGGACACTTTTAAACTGCAATCCAAACGTATGTTTTCCGTCAGCATTTAGCAGTATATCTCGTACTCATGTAATCGCGATTGTGTTCATTGGGATAGGAAAGGATGGCTGAACGGTTGGCTCACTGTAAGAATGTTGTCGGTAAGTGGAAGAAGAGGACGGAGCAGGTGAATAAGGTTGATCAGGAGAGGTACGAGGTCGGGTTAGAGCGGATCGAGCGAAGACTCAGCTTGGCCAGTGCAAGAAGAAACCAGTTCTTTGTAAGGAACAATGAACGCTGTCGGAGGAGAAACGCGAAAATCGCCGAACTACTGGTAAACAATACTCGTCACCTTGACCGCCTAAACGCATTGGATAAAGTTAAATATATTAAAAAGATTTTATTACAGGAAAAGAGAAAAAACATGGAACTTCATTTAAGCAGCAATCAGAACCAGAATCCCATTAGGACCTTTGCAGATTGCAACAGAGGCGAGACGGGGTCAGATTTAATTGTGTTGATGCATTTGTAGGCGTTTGATCATTTTATTTTAACATTTTCAGGTTGTTTCCGTGTCTGAAGAAACTTTCTCCAATTGTTTCCCACGAAGGTGACCAGGCAGGCGATCAAATGAAACGATCCAAACACGAGCGAAACCAGATGGAAACTGGCTGTCAGCCACTCTCTGCCGCTGGGGACGGTAAAGAGTAGTAGCATTTAAGAGTGCCACAACTCAGGTCACGCTCTTTGGTTCAGAGTCGACGAATCTACGATCTCAGTCCACTTAGTTAATTTATTTTTCACTTATTCTACTGTTATAAATGTATATGCGGTATTTATATGAAATATACGTATTTTACTGAAAGTGAATCAGTTTGTTTGATCTGAAAGTGGTGTAATAAACGTTAAAGAAAAGAAAGCAGAGAAAGCATCATTTGAAATCGCCTTATTAGGTGAGGGCGTCAGATTGCTAAAGGGAAACACTCTTATCCGGTGATGCGTAACCTCATATGACGTCATGAGCCGGCGGGCTATTCCGTGTAAACAATAGAACAACGAACGTTCAGTGCTGATCAACTGTACTGTAAGCTTGTAATGCTAGCCACGTCAGTATAATCTTGGGTTGTATCTAATGATTGATTGTCTTTTAGGTGTTATATACCACGTTTTGGTAGAATTTAGGACGGGCTAAAATGAATGTCGAACATGAAGTAAAGCTACTAATTCAGGAAGTGAAAAGACTTGGCGAGGAAAGTATGTCAATCTGTAGTTTGTACAGCTGTATGAAATATGAAGCACATTAAAGCCTTCATTAATATTTTATGAACATTTATCTGGTATATTAAATGTAATCGCAGTGTTGCGTAAATTATACCGTTGTCTCGGATGCTGCAAAACTGAAAAGTTTAAACCCGTAATAGGTAATGGCAGCTTATAAAAAAAGTGTTACATAATAATCATTTTCATGCTTTATTTTAAAAAAAGTCAAAATGAGAACTGTTTTAATGGTCTTTCATGTGGGTGTATTAGGCTACAAATAAAAAATATTAAAATTTGTATTTCCAGACGCCAATGGGCAAGTGGTAGTCAAGTTCGGTGTACTATTTTCGGACGATAGATGTGCTAACATATTCGAAGCACTTGTAGGTACTCTAAGGGCTGCCAAACGCAAAAAGATCGTGAAATACGACGGGGAACTATTGCTTCAGGGTGTACACGACCACGTTGAAATTACTTTGATAAAAGATGAGCCTTAAAACGCACCAAAACCATGTCAATCGCTTACCGCGTCTACTTAAAAATTATCAAACTTTGTACGATTAAAACTTGATTCGTTTCTTAGCAATTGTACAGTCGATTTTTCGAATGTTTTTTTTTCAATTTTTGTTGTTTCGTTGTTACTGATAAGTGCAATGTTCAGCCGAAATGTCATCGACCAGTGCAGTATTATAAGAAATTCTAATCTGTAAACTTTACGCATATTGATTATTTACCAGCATGATACTAGCTCTATACATTCCTTATATATACAATACACGCTATTGGATGTTTACCACGTGCCAGCAATTCGGTATTAAAATGTGTTGTAAGCAAACAGATATATTAAAAATGGAACTTACCGTCGTCTTCTTGTGTTGCACCTGGCTTAGCGACAAACGTAGGTTGGGAAGCCCAACAACCTTTCTCTTGCCACATTTGGACTCGTTCTTTCTTCTCCACGTCAATCTTTGCCAACTATAAAATAACGTATTTAAGTGTATATACAATTCATAAAAGCTTGCATGGGAACCCCTATACAAGGAAGGAAAATATGGGAGTTTTTTAAACTGCCATTAAACACCTGTGGTACTTAATATCAGTGAATTGAAATCCGCGCCTGTAAACCTCAAGCGGTATAACTGTCGATAGTTCTGTGGGATATTGAGATTTTATCCGCGAGTATAGTAGAAAGCACGAGGAGTTAACACACGGCCAATCGTCAGATTATATTGCGAACGCTGTTGTGAAACCGGGAACTATTGAAGTGTGTTGTTTTTCAAACATTCCTTAAGTTTCAGTACACCCCATAAACCAATGGGTCCGGCGGTGACCGTTAAATGCTTTGCCCAAGGACACAATCTACCAGATAGGCACCAGGTTTGATACTACTATCTTTCGGGTTGAAAGGTGAAGAATTAGTTCATTTAGCTATTTGGCGAGATAACAACACTATCGATAAACCACCATTCCAGATTTCTTACCATCTCTCCGGGTGGCAGCTTCAGTCCACCTGGGCTGTAGAAATATTTGTACTTTCTTCCAAGGTAAGCGTTGTTGATCACTGCACATTCTGTCCCGATGCTCAGAACCTCGCTGGTGCAGTAAATCTCTCCGCCTTTCTGTCGTTCCGCGGTGCAAGTTGTGTTTGACAACTTTACCAAGTTGCCCGAAGTGTTCTGTTGGTAGTGTGGATGAATGGTTAGCGCAACTGATTGATAGACAGCAAGCATTTTGTAAACGAGAGGTCACCAAGAACCATAAAAACTTGGCGTTCGGCCATTAATAAAAATAAATTTTAAGATTTAAACAACTGGGTTTAAACCACGTCCATCAGTAGCCCTTCTAAGGATACAAACGTTTAGCAACCGGATGCCCGAGGTGTAATAAGAAACACACGGTTAACTAACCTCTTCGGTCAAGGGCAAAACGAATCTGGTAGTCTTTACAGTTTCGTCGTCCGAACTGTAAATCTTTGCAAATTCTTCTGGTTTCAAGCTCAAATTCGCCATCGTAAATTTATCATAGAAACCATTCTTTTTGTAGCAGCTCAAATCGAGTACCACGTGATCCCCATCATCATAGGCGTTCACGTGATGGTAGACAATAAGTGGATCGCATAGAAAGGTCACCGAGTGCTGCTTGCCGGTCTCCTTGTCCACAAGGTAGACCCGAGTCTGTGTTTGTAATTTAAATATTAAAGATTTGAAAATATGTTGAAAAGAATAAACGTGTTGGCATTGTTGGCACAGGAAAAGGGAAACGATTGTATATAATGTAAAAAAGTAATACCTAATAGCGTTATTATTTTTTGAAGTATTTCATGTATTTAAATGTGGAAAAATGATATACTTCCAAAGCGTCTAAACAAATAAATAATACATCGGCTATTACATTTTTACTAAAACTTTCTCAAATATGATACTGAGAAATCTAACGGGTTTCTTTTTTCCACCGATGTGTTGTATGCGCGCTTTAAACACCATTCGAAGTTTCTAATAATATATGTTTATCTATTCCAGCTTACCTGAGTATCGGGCAGAACTTCAATGCAATCGCTGTAGCACATGTGACGCAGATGGGCGACCGCCATTTTTGGAATGTCAATCTTTAACGGCATCTCCACAAAGACGGCATATTTCTTTGACATGGCGAAACTGTGGTGATATGAAGGGCTGACCCTCCATGATGAATCGATGCTGCAAAGCGATTCCGAGCTGGATAGAATGGTCTCGAGTGGGGTGCCTGGAAAGATAGGGAAGAGTTACCACACGGGCAATCATCTGATTACCTTGTGCCCGAGTGACCAGAAGTATTTATCCGGCCCGATGGTCTAGCGGTTAAGTGCGTCGCCTTTCAATCGAAAGGTTGCAGGTGCGAAACTGGTCGCTAGCTAGTCGGTTGTGTCCTTGGGCAAGGCACTTTACGGACATTGCCTGAACCCAGCGGATTAATGGGTTCTACCAAATTGAAGGAACGTGTCTATCATATACAACACACTGCAATAGCTCCGGTAACCCGACGATGGGCGCGAGGTGATCTGACGATTGCCCGTGTGATAACCCCCTAGGTTTTCCCATTCACGGGGATAAACATGAATATCCTATCCTATCCTATCCTATTGTACTGTATTTAAGACACAACAGTCTAACCTGCAGCTGGTTTTCATCCCAACACCTTTGGCTTACCGCCGACACGCAAGCCTAAGATTATCAACCATACGCTACGAGTATAGTTCCAAGGTGTAGTGCACGGGTTTTTAACTATATACACAGAGCACATAATGCCTACCTGGTTTTGCAGCTGGGAATTTCAAGAGGTTGTACTTGGTACGACCCATGTTAAAAATGGAACTGGAGAAACTAAATACATTTCCCTCAGCATCGACAAGAGGGTGGGAGGACATGATGTTGATCGGAAGATACTTGGCAAGATCAACCTGAATACGAAAGGAAATCGTAAACGATTCGTAAAACCCTTTTTAACTGCTCAATACTACAAATAGATGATATAAACCAGACTACCATAACCGTGCAATCTAAACACGTAATATTCTGCAGTGGGATAATTCTAAGCAGTCACTCCAAAGAGATCAGAGATTGTCATCCCGGGGAATGAATGAAATAGCGATCAGGTTACACATACCACCGGGAGGTAAATATGCGGCCGTGGCAATGGGTGTGCGTTACGTTCTTCTGGTTTGGGTCTGGTATGCTAACTTTTGTCCCCGTGTGTGCGACAACAAAGACTTTATACCGTGCGTGCACCGTTTTCCGTGTTTGCAAAAATACATCCTTCAAGAATACAGAAAGCGGTCTTGAGTGAAGTCCGAAATTATATTAAATGTTTCGGTCTTCACCCTGTATACACTACAATCATGTACCTTGTCCATGGTGTCGAGCGTGACTGGGTCCATTTGCCGGATGAAGTTGCTCTCGGTGATGGCAAACAGATGATCTCCGAGGTTGAGGAAATTAATGAGGCAATTATCGGTAAATTCCGGGACTGTGAGCGCATTCTTCACCCTGTAGTAATTTGATTTGTTTTTAAAATTGCTTTAATGATTAATCTACCTCTATGGATGTGAAACGCAGGTTGTGTTTTAACACAATCTCGTGCCCAGCGTCAGTTTATTGGGAGCTATTACATCAAAGACACGACTGTCGGACGGTTTCGATCCAACTTTTCGGTTTACGCACATGCGTAATCCGACTGAGATTATCAAGCGAGCAATATTCGTCAAATCAAACCACGAAACGACAATCTAGCGGACATATATACTAAGTGTGGATTTGTATACTCAGGTTTACCTTCCCAGGAAGCCTTCCGAAGCCGTGGTAGTCCCGAACTCAGCCACAACCACCTTGCCAGCCGCTGTGTTCTTTTTGAAGCTGTCGCCGTTCACCAATCTGCTTGTGTAACTCGCTTTTCCGTTCTCAATGCAGAATCTGTCAACATAAGATACGTAAGAGCACTATGTTTAGAAGTTTTGATTAGCATGTATTTTATTTCCATTGGATTAGCATTTAGTATTGGTTTATTGCTCTTTGGTTATTGTATGTTCATTAAATATGGTATACTTTAGAAGAACAAGAATAACGGAGCTGTTGCAATGTGTTGAGTAATAAGTGGCCATGACACAAACTAGGCTTAAGGTGGAAAGAGTAAAGATTAAACCATCCACTGTGTCTGGTAACGACCTTTGTTGTTGTACCGCGTAAATCGAACTTATCCCAATTGCTCAACAAACTTACTTCCGCGCAAGCGCCATTCCGTCAAACCAATGCTTCACACTCTCTTCTCGAAAGTGAACAACTCCTGGACCGTTCCTGTACCAACTGCCATTCACCCATGATGGAATTTCACCTAAAAAAACAACCAATTAAAACACTTTGTAACCATAGTTTGGTAACTTTTAATATATTAGTTCAAATTAAACGTTACCTTTTACGGTTCCTTGGACCGCATCGGCAAATTCAATGTTCTTAGAGATGTCCAAAGTAGTTAAATGGGGAAACGCAGCTACCGGGGAATCCATTGCGCTAGTTTAAATAAACAAAACTCCTATTGAAAATCCTGCATAGTAGCGTATCAATATTTGAAAATAAAATAAATCGATGGTCTTAAAACCCAAACAAAATTATTATCCAAAATTTCAAGATGCCGATTCAACTCAAAGAAACAAATGTCTGCCCGTCAGCGTGGACGCGGGTTTAAATCCAGCTATACCGGCCCTTTATGGCATTACAGTGAAAATGCAATGAGCTCGTTGCAAACGACACACGTCAAGTCCGTAGTGAACCAGTAATGCGTAAGATATACCAATGGCTAACTGAAAGCATTCTACAATAAAAATTTGAAAATATTTTTTTATGGAAACCTCACCATACAGCCTCTACCAATTCTACATGTTCCCTATGATACTCCGTCATTGTGAATCCGGTTTTAACTGCACTTCCCTTTTTCTATCGGGTCTAATCCTCTTTGGGGTTGTATTTAAAACCACAGATTTTGTGCCGGCATAATTCGACCTAGTCTGAGCAAATCCTAATCCGTTTTCTCCGTTTGCAACCGCAAGGATCCAATAGCGGCAGCTTGTTGATTGCTTCACCGCATCAAGCCATTGACCCTGTTGAGCAATCAGCGGGACGCCATTTACTCTTCAAGTACCCTACAACCAGCGTTTTATCTCCTATTTTAATTAAAAAGCAAAACACAGATGTGAGGATAATGTGCCCTTGATACAAGCCTTGCACGGATTATGCAGATAAGACGACCTGCCCGATCGATATATCTCTGTCCATGTCATGCACCCATTTCATCTAGCAGCTACTATGTTTACATCTAATCTAGTAAGTTGATCTTGGATCTCAATTTAAAAGTAAACTTTTAAATTCTAACCGGAATGTGTATTAGTCTTTGATTTTTAGGCATGGTGTATCGTCAATTAGTAACTGTTCGTCGCTTATTGTCTAATCCCTATAGGCTACATGTAAAGCCAAACTTTGGTGAAAAATGTTTTTTTTCGTGTATATAAATGCATGTCCGGATAGAAACTAATGGTTAACTTGGACAATGTATAAAGAGTAGTTTGTTGGTGGTGTACTAATATGATAATATGATACTCAAGTTTCATCTACTGAAAATGCCTTTTATAAGCATTACACAGACAATATTTTATTTATTAAAATCAAAGTGAACTAATATACGTCCCCATCGATTTTAAAGGTGAACACAAGAATGGTTCAAAACCCAAATTTTATTAGGTAGTTCTGACCAGGGTTTCAACGTCATCCTAAATATTTAAAAAAAAATGATGTCAATTTAGCCTTCCTACTTAAACTGTAATACAAACACCACTGGGCATATTTTTGTTTGTTTAAATTCGTTGAAAATAGTGGACATTGCCAAAACCAGTAAAATAATGGGATCTAATAGACAGACCTGAACGAACGTTTGAAGCATGTATATACATGAAACACTGCGATAGCTTCGTCAATCCAAATCAGTTTGCAAATTCAACATAAACATCCGTTAACATTGGGATAAAACTTGATCATTCTAATTGTCTTTACTGAACAGTTATTTTCGAGGGGTAACACTAAAAAGAGCCAACGCTATGTTTAAAACGAAGACTTATGTTATGCAATAAACTTCATTTTAGTGTGCAGTTATCCTCCCTCCTTTTAGTTTTTCCCTATTTTCGACGCTTTAAGCGACGTGCTATTGCAACTTAAAAAACATTATTTAAAGGAGCAAACTAAAACTTAAGATACGGTGAATTGCAACTTTAAACGATGAATGAACGTATTATATTTTAAACCCACACTTAATTAATAATGTTTTTTTAACAGTGAAATGTAATATACTGCATATCTAATTTTTTATGAAGAAACCACAGTGAAAAGCTCACAGAAAAGCGGAATAAAATGGTCTTAACATCAACGTAAAGCAGCGTACACGAGCAGCAACATCAAGTATATAATTATAAAAAAGGACTGATGGCGGTGTTAGGTGCCTTTCATGTATCTGGTTGTTTACAAAGTAATTTGCATAGAAAAATCATCACGCAATCGAGCATATTAGGTCAAGTGGCGATACGGTCAATCTTATTCCGTTGCAATAGTGGACACTTTTGCCAACAACTGGTAGGTCGCTTGTTCGGGATGCTGCACTAAAAATCGAGGCGTGGGGGTATCTGACAGGTCATTTGTCGTCTGCGAAAATACGCCCAATCTTTCAAGCAAACTGAACGCCCCAGCTGAACAAAAATCGTTCTCGGCCGGTTTAGTCTGGTTCAAACCTGCCAGCCACGTTCGAGCTGATGATGTAACTTCTTCCTGGCTCACTGACGATTCTTTAATAACAAAGGGCACGTTGCGTTATAACGTAATAAAAAGGACGTGGTAAAAAAGATAAAAACAGCTATAGCATAGAAACATTAGTATAGAAAATCATTTATTTATCTCTATTTTGTGAGCTAAATAAACTATTATGTAAATGAAGTTAAAGGTAAGGCAGAATTCCGGAATTAATTAAACACCTTCATTGACATAGACATATAAATACATAAACACACTATGTTTCCATTCACCTGTTTGGGTTAGTTTTAGCGCCATGCCGTACACAATCAACGCTTCCTTCAACGAGCGCTCATGACCTTTACTGATGGTATCCATCACCAAGCCTGCATTGTTTGACGTGCTCTTGTAGTATAACATCTTCTTCCAAGCTAACATGTACTTGTTTCGCTGAGACTTGTACACTGCAAGGGACCTAGGGCAAGGAAAATTGGGAAACCGGTTTACCACAAGTTTTTGACGATTTTTCGTGTTGTCCCTTCATTGAAAACCCTTAGGAATAAACATTACTCTAATAAGAGATTTTGATGTTTATCTTTTTTTCTAATTTTAAGAAATGGCATTATATAACGGGCAATTGTCAGATATCCTCGCGATTTCTCTTAAGACTGAACATAACAACCGTAAAAAGTTATATTTTTTATATCATAATGCATGGAATCTGATGAGCAAAAATCAAAACCAGTATAACAATTTTCATATTTTTTATGTTTTAGATTGCTTGAAAATAAAATGCTATTGAGCAAAATTCAAAACACTTATATCGGTTTTTATGTTTTGGTAAAATTTAGTTTTCTAATTTTATTACTGGAAGCTGGAACCTGAATGAGATGAATGCAACAAATAAGAGCAACATCCAGATCAAATCAAGTTTGAAGTCCGTGAGCATTGTCATACCCACATTGAAGAAAGCAATGATCCCGGCTGCAGTGAGCGATATGTTCAGGAACCATCTGCGTCCGCGGGGAATTTGAACTCTGGGGATGTGGAGTCAGTTGGGCAAATAAGCAGATACTATGGATTCCCTTTGATTCCGAAGGAATCACATTTTAATGTCATTCTTTTTTTGCATACCGGTAACGCTCGTGATAGCTTTGTCATTTTGCCAGAATATTGGCATAAAGGGGTTATCCAATCAGGATAAAACTTTCAGGAATCTTAACTGGCATGCTCTTATTTTGTAACAACCTCTAATTTTACCAAAAAAAAACAAGAAGAATTCTCACTATAAGAAAAATGTGAAAAAGAGACCTATTTTTTGTACATGATATACCGTGGTTGGTTAGGAAACAGGGCCACTAGACTGTTTTAATTAAAACATATCGATATCAAGTTTGGATTGGTAACTCGGGAACCCATAAGTTTCAGAAACAAACGTTATACATTTACCAAGGGTTTCTGCACAAGAGTTTGACATAATTGATATACGAATAAGATATACTAATTGTTTCTGCATGCAGAAAGCATTTTAGCGGGCAATAAACAGGGGTTTTACACTCTTTATGGAGACACAGGGTCTTTATAAAGATTATGCAGACTTACTTGTATAATAAAAAGTAGTCAAATGTTATGACTGTGGGCATTTTTATTTAACATTATATCACATATAAAGAATTAGTAATCATGTTAAATTTTAGGACTTAAGATTCAGTTAAGTTAATAGCTGGCCTAATCGGCTTCTCCAAGAGAATATCATATCGTAAAAGGTCGTAAGTTTATGCTCAGATAATGTCACTCAATACAAACTCTAAAGAACAGTATTTAGCCTCATAGAATGTATTTACTTTGCCTCTGGTAGCAGTGACTCAAAGTGGTCGACTGGGACGTCTTTAAATCCTTTCAATATCATATTCCTGGAGTGTCTGTTGCGAGCTGCGACAACAACCCGCTCATGAACTATTCTGGGGGGAAACAAGTGGGACAACTTTGAGATACTTTGTTATAAAGGACATAAAATATTATGTTTGTGTCAATGGATGAGAAAAAAAAACAGAAGAGTTATCACACAAGACACAACAAATCGTAAAATTTCCCCAGCTTATGACAGTGTGGTAATTGGTGGATATCAAACTTGTCAGTGTATTGTTTGGTTGTTAAAACAAATACACTGCTCATGGATATGACATTTGATAAATCAAAATAATAAAAAGATCTAATTATAAAATTCAACCATCTTGTTAGAATATATGCTCAGATAAGTAATATAAAACTAGAGAGTGACAACCATTTAACCGAATTTTTTTTTAAACATATATTCTTCACACCATGTTTATGTCCCACAAATGGTATATTTTATAAACTGAGTATATACTAAAAATGGCGCCAAAACAGAGAGAAAAGCTGGCATAACAAACATTGCATTATAAAGTAATTTTCATATGGCTTTCCACCTTTTGACAATCTTTTCTTCACTGAACATGGCATTGAACAAAGATTCAGATTCGCTATTATTCACAATTAGCTCATTTCTGCCATATATCCAAAATCGAGCGTACAAATATTGATCAAAATCCACACAAAGCTAGAAAGTAAAGATAAAATGATATTATAGATGTGATGTTGCCAACTATGTTTTCACCAACAAACAGCCTGTAATTTTAATTATATATAATGGTCTGGTGTCTTAATTAGTCGCTAGTTAGACTATTCTTTGGCAAGGCATTTATCAGACAGAAAGTGTACCCAGCGATTTAAGACCTTTGTGTTTTAAATTTACATAATTAATAAATTGTACTACCATTTGCTTCCAACCTGAAAAATCTAGTAAGTTTGATTTATCTCATAGTATTATGCTCTAAGAAAAATACCCATATTAATGGTATTAAAATGATGCAATTACCTCAATATTACCATACTTGTGTTGTTTTTTCAGGCATTCCATCACTACTTTCTGTGGCACTTCACGATAACCAGCTCTTTTCAGCGTGAATGCAAATTGTGTCATAAATGACAACTCCTCAATTGGTTGGTGCTGATGCTTGGACTTCTGAGGAGCAAGTTCACTGTCTGGTGGACTTTTCTCACAACGATCAGGATCAATATAAGCAAATCGATGCATTAGAGTTTTAGCTCCTTTATGATGGCGAAGTAGAAGATAGTTTTCTAACACATGGGAGGCTCTGATGAAATGATGTGCCCATGAATCGACACCGGGGTCTGGCAATTATAGAGAATATATGATTAACCACCATATTTGAAATAGAAGCTAGGTATTTCAATATTGGTACAAAACTTTTCGAGATTATTTTGATTCCTAAGAATTTTATCAATGGTTGTCATCACAACTAAAGAGCAGTAGTCGAAGCAGTAGGACTTCACAAACCCAACTTTAAGCCTTTAGGATAGGATAGGTTAGGATAGGATATTCATGTTTATCCCCGTGAATGGGAAAACCAAGGGAATGGGAAAACCAAAACCTCGCGCCCACCGTCGCGTTAACGGAGCTATTGCAGTGTGTTGTGTATGATTCATAGGTTCCTTTAATTTAGTAGAACCCATTAATCCACTGGGTTCAGGCAATGCCCGTAAGGTGCCATGCTCAAGGACACAACAGACTTGCCAGCAGCCAGTTTGCTAGTTAATAACTTGCGGGGGTTAACATTACCACTTGGTAGAGAAAACAGTCATTAGTACCAGGTCATTTCAGTTTATTTGTTTTATTGTAAAATGACACATTTTCACCGTTTAATGCATTTTCTATGGACATAATCATGCTGTTAAGCAAGACTGAGCAGCTACACTTTTAACTTACCTTCATTTGCAATGTAATTCGGCGAGTTGACATAATAATTGCACAGTTCATTAATGCATTGCGATCTCCGCATTTGAATGTTATCAGGAACAGCTTCACAGAAGTTTTCATTGGACTTTTTCGAATATAGAAAAGTTCTCTTTGTGACAACAGTAGCATGTTCCAAAACTTTGCACACCTGAATACAACTACCTTATTTGATATAAATCAGTTGGCCAATGTATACCAGTCCGGCCGTTTGGTCTAGCGGTTAAGTGCATCGCCTTTCAATCGAAAGGTTGCAGGTGCGAAACTGGTCGCTAGCTAGTCGGTTGTGTCTTTGGTCAAGGCACTTTACGGGCATTGCCTTTGCACAGCAGATTAATGGGTTCTACCAAATTGAAGGAACGTGTCTATCATATACAACACACTGCAATAGCTCCAGTAACCCGACGACGACGAGGTGATCTGACGATTGCCCGTGTGATAACCCCCGTGGTTTTTATTCATGGGAATAAAGATGAATATCCTATCCTATCCTATTTTCACGGAGTGTACTGTATCCATATGGAAGGTACTGTATTTTTTAATTTTTATATAAGAATTTCTAACATTTTTATTTTACACAACTTTGTATAATTGAATGACATAAAAGTTAATAAAAGGAATAAATTTATTATGTGTACTTCATATTGGTAATGATGGTTAGTTCAATCGGTACCAAACGCACCAAAAGGTAGTATGATTGAACCACTGGCTAGGATAAAAATTTTAAAGGTAAAGCAATAAAAGCGTCTATCCAACCAATCAAAGAGTAAAACGCTATCGGTTGAAGGCAATAATAAAATATCTCATATTATAGGCTTTACCTGTTTTATGCTAATAATCTTCACTTGTTTTCCAACAAACCATCCTGTATGCAGCAAACTAAGTGTATGCATTTTTACAGCGTTTACCAACTTCTCAGATCACCGACTATCACCACTTTTAATTCATTTATTTATTTTTTTGTGATGCTATGAACCCACCGATTGGCCAAGCAAGTCACGTGGTACCGGTTGTAAATATTGTGGCAACAGCTGTTTAGTTTTCCTTTTGTCCTACTTACAAAAGTAGCAAATGAAACACATCACAAAACGGGAAAAGGAAATGACAAAACACAGTCGTGCAAAAACACATAAAAAAGATATAAACAATAAATAATATATCGGACACTGCTGTTAAAACTAGGATATGTCACAAAACAGCAATGTCACTGATTTTACTCTATATTCATATTTTAGCGCCGTGAATGGGAATACGCAAGGGGAGTGATATAAGAGGATATCGTCATATCACCTAGCGCCAACAGTCCGGTTAACGAAGCTATTGCAGTGTATTATTTTGTACGATTAAATTAATATCCGTTTTTCAAATGATTACTTATTTTACTTTGTTGCTTATTCCTATTACTTATTTTTGTGTATTATAGAAAATCCACAGTAACGGTCTTTTACTTCATACCTCCCTACTTCTTGTTGTCACAATTGCACACGTTTTTATTCTGGTTTTAAAGACCATGATATTCATAACTAAAAGTCCAGCAAGACAAACTTATAAACGGCTTTATACACTCCTTATACCGCTTTATTGGTATAAACCGACCGCAGAAACCACAAGAAACAAAAATTTAAATAAATACTCATTTATTGTTTGGTCAGTGAATTGGAACAATATTCACTGCAGGTTTTGAGCAAAGGCTGCTTCATTGGATACGCCTGTGCATGAAGAATACAGTGCAACACCAAGAGAGGAAAAGATTCCAAAATTAAGCATCTTTCTGCGAGAAATGTATACTGCGATTTTCATATGGGGCGCGGTTTTACCTAGTAGTCGTCGATTACGAAAGAAAAGTTGGAACTATAACTCGTCCTTTTCATCCGAATCACCACCAGGTGGCGGAGGAGCACCACCTTCCCCTTGGTAGATCTTTGAAACTATTGGTTGAACAACTTCTTCCATTTTCTTCTTCTGCGCATCATATTCCTCTTTCTCCGCATCTTGATGGTCATCCAACCACTTGATTGTCTCCTCAACAGCAGCAGTGACGGTGGATTTGTCTTCATCCGAAAGTTTGCCACCAAGTTTCTCTTTGTCGCCAACCTGATTCTTCAAGGAGTAAGCATAACTTTCAAGTTCATTCTTCGCATCCACCTTTTCCTTCAACTGTCGACAAAGTTTAGTCTGATTAATACAGGGTTGCAATGTGTAAAAGGCATTTTTTGTTTACTATTATAAACAGTCCTATTTTCACTATTTGGGTTTGTATAGTTTATTTTAGGTTCCTGCATTACATTACACAACAATAGCAAATTTATTTAATTTCTTACCTTTTGATCTTCGGATGCAAACTTCTCCGCATCTTGGACCATCCTGTCAATGTCCTCCTTTGACAACCGGTTATCATCATTCTTGATCGTGATCTTTTCTTTGTTTCCGGTTCCTTTGTCCTCAGCGGACACACGGAGGATACCGTTGACGTCAATCTCAAAAGTTACCTCAATCTGTGGCACCCCACGTGGGGCTGGGGGAATTCCCGTAAGATCGAATTTGCCCAAGTGGTGGTTGTCTTTGGTCATTGCTCTTTCGCCTAGAAAAGTGAAGGTTGAAAATCTCAAACCGCAAGAACTATGTTTTCACCAACCAAATTAGAATTTGACACTGCAGGTTAAGCAACTTTAAATTCTTAAGTAAAGACTTTCAAAATATTCCGTGCAACTCATATAAACCTCACCTTCCAAGACGTTGATGGTGACGGTTGGTTGGTTGTCACTGGCTGTTGAGAAGATCTGAGACTTCTTGGTTGGCACAACTGTGTTTCCTGGAGATGAGTTTGGTCATCACACCTCCAACGGTTTCAATTCCAAGCGTCAGGGGACACACATCAAGTAGGACAAGATCACCTAAAAAGAAGTTTTTTGTAAGAAAAAGGGGAAAAAATGCTTTTACATTGTGGAGCACACGCATTCCACAACTATTTGCAGTATAGTTTTAGTTTTTTACAGATTCTGTGTAAATATAGACCAAACTAAAACATGGATTGTGATACCATAGTGACCACCAGAAAATTAAATAAATTTAGTAATTTTGCTTACCAGTATCAGATTCTCCACCAAGAACACCAGCTTGTACAGCAGCTCCAAAAGCAACAGCTTCATCAGGGTTGATGCCTCTGTTGGGTTCTTTACCTTTGAAGTACTCCTTCACAAGTTGCTGAATCTTGGGGATTCGGGTGGATCCTCCCACAAGGACAACCTCATCAACATCCTTTGTAGTGAGATCCGCATCTTCTAGAACTTTCTTGACTGGTTGGATTGTGGACCGGAACAAATCCTGTGTAATGAATGACAGATTAAATAAATGGAACCAGCCCTTTCACATAATTCTGTCATAAAAAGAGCTACTTTAAAATGCAATGTTCATACACCAACTTACATTGTTTAATTCTTCAAATTTTGCTCTGGTGAGAGTCTCAGAAAAGTCATCACCCTCAAAAAAGCTTTCAATTTCTACAGTGGCAACTTGGGCAGAGGAAAGAGCTCTCTTTGCTTTTTCAACTTCTCGTCGGAGTTTCTGAACGGCTCGGTTGTCTCGTCTCACATCCTTGCCCTTCTTTTTCTTGTACAACTTCATGAAGTGCTCCATTACACGCTGGTCAAAATCTTCACCGCCTGTTTTTAATTGCCAATTTAAACAATGAACTAATTTGATATAGAAGTACACCTCACACTTGTCTTTATTTGTTAGTGTTACGCTTTTAAAATGGTGCGTTAAATCATGGATTAAAAACTTCAGCATTTATAACACTTCTCTACATTTTGGCTTTGGCAATAGACTTTGGCTTTTAATCCAAATAACACAATCATTAGAAAGTACAATTACCAAGATGGGTGTCTCCATTAGTAGAGATTACTTCGAAAACACCATTGTCGATGGTAAGAAGTGAAACGTCGAAAGTACCACCACCCAAATCGAAAACAAGAATGTTCTTTTCACCTTCTCGTTTATCAAGACCATATGCAATAGCAGCAGCAGTTCTGTAAGAGCAAGAAATTAAAGGATTTTTTTATTTATCTTTACTATTTTTAGCCGTTAGTGTTGCAACATTTTTTTAGTAATGCTTGTTATGCCATGATTTTTTATATTTACCATCAGTTAGGGAGGAAAGAGGTAATTACCCCCTTATTTATCTAAACGTTAAGCCTTTACATATTTTTATTTTAACTTACGGTTCATTAATGATCCTCATTACATTGAGACCAGCAATAATACCAGCATCTTTGGTGGCCGTTCTCTGGGCATCGTTGAAATAAGCAGGCACTGTAACTACAGCATGGGTGACAGTTTTTCCAAGGTAAGCTTCAGCAATATCCTTCATTTTCCCCAAAACCATGGCACTGATTTCTTCAGCAGCAAAAATCTGGTAGAAATTTATATTTAAAAAAATAACACAATTGCAATAATCAAAATTGATTTTTACAAATCTGTTGTTTTGTAATAATTTTACCCAAGCACAAAATTTCCGATGAAAACCAGTCATTTCTAAAAGCTGACATTTCTCTCATATGCATCAAGGAAATATGTTATTTAATATTTACCTTCTTTTCGCCTTTGACAGTAACCTGGACATGTGGCTTGGTGTTTTTCTCGACAACTTTAAATGGAAAATATTTGAGATCGGACTGAACTCCCTTCTCTGACCACTGACGCCCGATTAAACGCTTTGCATCAAAAACAGTGTTGTCTGGGTTCGATGTCAGCTGATTTTTAGCAGCATCCCCGATCAGACGTTCGCCGTCAGAAGTAAAGGCCACATAAGATGGGGTGATTCGATTACCCTGGTCGTTGGCTATGATTTCAACACGTCCATTTTTAAAAACTCCAACACTGTAAAGAAAAATAGGTATTTCATTTAATTTTATATGCTTGGCTAAAACAGAAAATCTACACAAATCGTCACTTTCATATCAGTGATATTTGGTCATGCCAGGTTTCAAGGACTATGTTACTACTAAACAGGTTTACAAACTAAAAGGCTACAAAATGGTTAAAACAAACTTTGTTTTTACCATGAATACGTTGTTCCAAGATCAATTCCAATCACGGTTCCCATATCTTTGGTGTCATCATCGGCATGCACCGCACATACCAGGCATACAGCCAAAACGGCGAGTAGAGTACTTGGAAACTGCCTCATAATAGTCTCCTTATGATCCCTCGTGTAGTTGAATGTGTTACAATAAAAATATATACAAATTACCGTACGAAAATAACGTTTTCGTAACTACAAAATCTGTAATAATTACAGTGTTGAGCAATCATACAAACATACACAGAATACGCTAGTCTTACAGCATTTAGTTAACAGTGATACCGTAAATGTCTTGCTATTTTTATGCAGATATAACCTTTAGTACGAACTGCGATTAAGCTACAAACATGGTAAACTATCGTATATGTGCCGCTCAGAACTCCATGAATTATATTTATAAAAACCCACTGGTGGTGCTGAACTGAACGTAAACGTTCCGGTGTGGTGGCTTCTGATTGGTTGAGGGTGCCACGTGTGGTGAACTGCTATTGGCTACATGTCTGTGACGTAAAATGACACGACATTATCTCGACGAGAATAGATGAGTCATCAAACTTTACGTAATAACATCGAAACAGTTGGACATCGACCGCTTATTAACTAAGGACACGTGTCGCTTAATTGTTATGATTCGTTTGTAAAGTCGAATACATTACTTTGTTCGTTGCAACTGGTCTAAAGTCACGTCAGCATTTCCATGTGATAAATGTGGTGCAATCGAAAGAAGCAATGTCGTGTTCACTAGCAGGTCGAAAAGTATTTTTAAGCACGCATTTGATGTAAAAAAAATCAAAAGCACTGTGCGGTCGTGTGGACGAATGATTAACGCGATCAATACACATACCGAGTTACATATATATATATATATATATATAGGCCTATATATATACAAAAAAGGTTCAAGCAACAAGCCATCATGGGTTCGAAACTCATGGTAAATAAAACATGAACATCACTTAATCGGTAAATTATATCTATGTAAGTCTTGACGTGCCTAGAAAGTTTAATTTTTTGAAAAACCCTTAAAATCGAGGTTAACAACAGCACCAAATATTTGTGTCTGAGTAAAACAATAATGTGACATTTAATTGAGATGTATAGGCCTACAATTTCGTTGCCTTTTTCTGACCAGTTCCAATATTAACTGTATGAACCTGAACCTGTTTAACTTTTACAATTCTTTAATTGTAATAAAATAGTAAAAGTGTTATTTTGGGAGCTTTGTCACTGGAAGAGGGTTAAAATGGCCATTAGGAATGCAACAAAACCTGAACTAAACTCCTAAACCGGTTCAGAGCGGTTGGTTTACACAAACAGAGATAGAACCCGAACGACATTTTCTTAAATCGTGAATAAAAATTGGAACCGGATAATTTAGTTATAGTAAAACCTGAATACGTACAATAAGCGGTGCGACTATATACTTCTCTTTTGTTAACCGATTTTGTATTAGTCTTGCGTTTACGAAATATTAAAATATCATGATTAATCAGAAAATAAAAAAAATGTTTGAAACAAACCATTTTTTTACATGTTTTTTAAAATAAACAAATGTAGGCTACATAGGCCTACATGCGTATGGCTTTGTTCTATTTTAAGAACATGTATTTGTTAAATGTCATTGGACTATATAAGGTATGATTTGATTCTCAATGGAATATATGCTTTCTTTTTATTGAGAACAGCATAAATCAGCTTTTACGTGAAAAACAATTATACATCCTTAATAGCCTATATCCTATAAGACACGCACAAACACATTGTAATAGCAACTAATTCGACGGTGGGTGCGAGGTAATATGACGATTGCAAGTATGATAACAACCCCTTTATCTTATTCCCAGGAATACACATAGTATTCTACCCTACACGAAAGTTTAATTTCAAACTTCTTGATCCAAGAAGGTCGCATTTGAAGCAAGGATATATCTTGTTTCAGTGACTAAAGCTAGTCACCCATTGTAAAGGTGTAATCAACGCCCACTCCTTGGTAAATTATCGGTTTTAAAACAATAGCGGTTTTAAAATAGTGCTATTGTATTGTTTGTTGACAAAACTGGTCGTCAGGTTGTATATGCAGCAAATATTGGGAAATGGGTCGTCAAATCTGTGTCGTAGCTTATGTTGCCAACAGACCCGATTATGACGAAAATAGGAAGCCGAGTTATTGGCATATATCAGTGGTAACACAATGTTCGGCAGTGGTAGCGGCACTGGTTAAAAACCGACAGAACTTCGTGAAAGTCCTAACTTCCGCGCAATCAGGTACACAGACTATAATTTAACATAAGCGAGAGTATGTTTTGTTAATTAATATATAACCCGTCTATATGGAGAGTTAATGTGGCAAATGGTGATCTACCCTGAGTGAGAGGCGAGATGCTTTTTATATTGGTTATTCAATAAAATATCACACGGTCAATAATCAGATGACCTTGCGATCAACACCATTGAGTTACCCAACCTGTTTTATACATAGCCGAAAAGTTTTTACGGTTGTTTTCTTATGCCAAATGATGTGATGCCCTCTAAATTGTCTAAGGACACAACCAATACGGCTAGCGGGTGGTTTTAACCCATCACCATTTGGTTGAACGGTTTACCTGTAGTTCGTCCGGCCCGGTGGTCTAGCGGTTTCGTCGCCTTTCAATCGAAAGGTTGCAGGTGCGAAACTGGTCGCTAGCTAGTCGGTTGTGTCCTTGGGCAAGGCACTTTACGGACATTGCCTGAACCCAGCAGATTAATGGGTTCTACAAAATTGAAGGAACGTGTCTATCATATACAACACACTGCAATAGCTCCGGTAACCCGACGATGGGCGCGAGGTGATCTGACGATTGCCCGTATGATAACCCCCTAGGTTTTCCCGTTTACGGGGATAAACATAAATATCCTATCCTATCCTAGTGCTAACCCGCCATTGATAATTACAATTGTGCATTATAGACTCGTCGTTCGTGAGAAGTCTAAAGCGAAGCTCCCCGGATGTACTTTTAACAGGGATCAATCTCAAAAGTAAGGAAAACGTGGCAAAATCAATATCTGACAGTGAAACGTTAATCTTGTTCACTGACACTGATTATGAAAAGGAAAATCCTATCGAGGTAAGTACTTCATTTCAAATGTTGAGTTGTAACAAATTAAGAACTGAAAGAACGTCTCAAGCATGTATAACAATCTGTACCGCAACATCTCCACTATAAACCCGATGGTATAAGGCTAGGTAACGACCCGTGTGGTAACGCTTTTGTAGGTATTCGCGAGGTAATCTGACTATTACTAGAGTGATAACACTCGAAGTGACGTGTGATCGTCATTCGCAAATTGTTTATGTAAAAATATACAACGAATGTCACTTTTGTCAATTATGTGGTATATGCTGCATTGTGTACGTGTGGCCTATTTTTATTCTTCATTGAAGGACGAAGTTGAGGTCGGTCGTTCCGTAGTGGACGCGTGCGCGGTGTGTGACGTCAAGCATATGATATACAGCACTCAGATGCATGTCTACGCTTGCGTGGGTTTGCGGTGCGATGCGTGTGACGCAAAAGCCCACGTTGCCGATTACGTCACAGGTAGTGACGTCAGGAATGCGCTGGTCGTTGTTCCATTCCTTTATGAAGATTTTCTCGCCGGGGGAGCTCTGGAGCCAAGAAAAACGAGCAGAAGAGATACATTCAAAATAGGTGAGCTATTTGCTGTCGGTGAATCTATAAACACAAAATGGTACCGTCGTTTATTAAATATAAAAAAGAATATAATTATTTTTATTCCAGGGCATGGAGAAACGCAGGGTGGCGGCGTTGGGTAATCGTCCCTTTACCCGTGCCAACCGTGGCTTTTTTTATTTGCCTAAGCTGTTCTATTGTATTAGATGCAAACATACTTTTTTATTTTTGGCTCTACCCAATAATCCACTGAGTTAAGGCAATTTCCGTTAAAAAGTGCTATGCCCAAGGAACCAACCCACAGACTGTAGCGACCGGTTTCTATAGTCAGCCACCGTTTGGCTGCCAGTTCAAAACTCTACGAATAATCTGGCAAGCCGAAAATAATAAAATTGTACCGACATTTTGGAGAACTGAAAAAGATATCTAAATTTTACTTTCGAATGTTGAGTGTTTAAATTATAAATACCATGGTACTTGGACGACGGTTAATTGTTTAAATTATAAATACCATGGTACCTGGTATTGTATATTCACAGTTGCGCCAATGGGATACATCCCGATGGACACCATATCACTCGGTGACGTGGCTGTATGCTTCACGAAACTGGTCGATGAACCTTCTTCTTGGGCGGGGAAAACTCTCTCGTTATCCGGGGACAAAATGATGATACAGGTATCGACTACATGAAGGTTATTTATTTGTTTTCTTGAAAGATGTCAAAACCACACAGGCGCGCAAAAAAGCCGCATGCTTCCTGAATGATGTGATGTTAACCGTCTAAACTGTGTTGTCAGGACACAATTGTATAATAACGTAATTAATGTTTAAAGATGCGGGCAACTCAACCACCATAACCCATATGCGGAACATAGAAAAATATATGACATGTCACATGTCTATATAAATTAATTGTATGTGATATGTATATATTAAATAAAGACGATGTATAAGGAACTTGGGCTTTCTGTTTAAATAAATATTTACTTCTGTTTGCAGGAATACGCGCAAATGATAACAGACAACGTTTATCCATTGATTGTGAAAGATGCCCAGGTAAGCAAGTCGGTATTAATTTCAGCTGTAAACCGGTAAAAACTGGTTCAATCTGGCGCAGGTGACGCCGGAGGAGTTCATTGATCATAACGAGTGGGACGGGGCAGAGGACATGGCAAATTATTTCGACTATTTGACAAGAGGTGTACAACGAAACAACATGAATACCACTATGATGTTAACAACCGAGCTCGCCAACTTTTACGACTGGGCAAAAGAAAATCAACAGAAGCTCATTGCGACATTAAATAACTGATTTCGGATGTTTGCGCTTATTCGTCTAAACGAAGAAACCACCAAACCCGTACCTTAAAATCTCTGCTACTATCAAAACATAAATTGTAAAAATTAGAAACGAAATTAACTTAGTTTATTAGTAACGAAAACTGCATAGAAATCAACACAAAATTGAAACGAGGACACATTTAAGTAGACAAAGCGTCGAAAGCGGTAGAATAAAATGAATGATTAACTTCTAAGCTACAAACACTATACTATACAGACTTGAGGTTTATTTCGAAGGTCTCTTTCTGCCAGACGACATTGTCGGCGTGCTTAGAACAGTTTTCATGGATGAAGATGGCCCCTTGTTCGGGTTGAAAGGGCAATAACTGGCAGTGTGTGCGGTGTCACCAGTTGCACCACAGAATGGGCAGATGTGTCTGGAGAATGAAAAGGAGGATTTTGTTACCGATATGAAACGTATATTGATCTTCGTAAATGGGAAAACTCAAGGGACGTTATCATGGGGTCTTTACCTTGAACATTTATCTTGGGTGATTGCCTTCTTGAGCATCGAGCAACTTAACAAACGTTTATTCTAATGCTACAACACAGTAACCCCACAACCACAATCTCAACATTTACTCTGACATTTGTTCAATTATCGTTGCCCAAGACAGAGAAATAAAAGTAATATACGACTGTGAAGACACGCACGACGCAGCAAATAAATGTCATTTACCTTTTTAGTAATGCCCCGTTAGATAAAATATTAAATTACGGTAGAATACTTAAGGTTTATCTCAGTTAAAGAAAAAACGCAGGGGTGGTTATCACGGGGAGAATCGCCAGATTAGTACACGTGAGTTATCGGTACATGCGTTCCTCGTATCTTGGTCTCTTGTGATTAAAAAGCCTAACAAATACATGCATATAACACAAAGGCCAATATCTCAGGTAAGCCTGTTGAATAGTGTTGACTGCACAATACCAGTACCGATAGTTTTAAACTCACATATTACCTGATAGGTGGTTAGTAATATATTTAGCCTGTAGAATTATGATGAATCCAGGCAAACTTCAAAGTAAGTTTCTAAATGTGCCCAACCCGATTGGATAAGAAATGGAGAAAACAAGATAAAAAAAGAAAGGAATAAAGTGGGAGAGAGTATAAACGAAGGATTAATAGGGGAGAAAATTATAAAGAGATAAAAGATAGTTGTGGACATGAAGAAAAAGGGGATTGGAGGAGGAAGGCCTTTGTGCATAAACGTGTGCCGCGGGTTGGTGTATTAGTAATCGATATAAAAGGTGTATGTTCTTGTATGTCGTTTTTCTACTTTTACCGATACACATTGCACTGTAATACAAACTTTTAGGTTGATTAGTTTTTGCTAAAAGTAGCGTTTATCAATATTTGTCCAAAAAGCGTGGAAAAAGTTTAAAAATAAGAAAACAGTTTTCATCACTATATTCTCTTGCTTTTAAACTACAATTTACATTGTTCTGCATTATACGCGTTTACATTATCACTTAACAATGAACTTTGTCAACACTTCCTCGTCCAATTAAAGTCAAATGATTAATTCGCAAATAAACGATATTGTAATATATTAATACACTATGCAAAGTGTTTTTATTAATGCCTTATAGCCAGTTTAGTTACTAATTAAACGGAATTATTACATCTTACCACAATCTACGCACCTTCTTAGTATTGGGCAAGTGATGTGTCCTCTGGCGTCTCGAATTCGGTGACTTGTATAAAAATCCAACGGTTCTTTATTGCTTTTGCAAAATGTACAAAATACTTGGTAACTTCCCCGGTGGTGACGTAAAGGTCGGAAGCCGGAAGTGTTCGGAAACGGAAGAATAAACCGCGGCTGTATCTGAAAATGTGGTGTTTGCGGCCTACTAGGTCCTGGTCGACCCCTTACGTGAAGTTGTGGGGGTAATGGCGGCCTAAAAGTCGCTCTTTCACGAATTTGGGGAAATGTAGGTGGAAAGGGCAATTGCATTCTACCCGCACCTCGTACCATTCGAGGCGGCAGTGAAAGAGGATGTCCCCTACCAGATCTCTCTCTTTGCAACTAAAGAAATGTGCAGTTAACTACTAATTGCGTAACATATAATTACAACGTACTTGGTAGCTCTGAGGTTCATGCAGGCCTTGCACGCTATAGCTTCTCCGGTTCATTATTAAATCGACAGTACACACAGAATAGGCCTATAGCAAAAAGGCACACGTGTTACAATACCTAAACCTGTTGCTGGTAATTATACGAAACAATTTGCTAAATAACGCTGCGTATGGTTGTGAACAACTGGCTGCTCTGTTTTGTGCTGTCTAACAATGCCTCGCGAGCTTTAATTAAACCCTAGTGGCATTTTATTTATGTTTCACAACACAAGACTTGCTAAAACATAATTAGCTAGGATATAAACTGTGTTAAAAATAAATTAATCCTGCCTTCTACTGCCAAACCCTTTACACGTGGTTCGACAGGTACATCAAAGAAGCCGCTTATTTGTGTTGTCACACAGCCACAACAACATAATAATTGATTTTAAACTATTTGAAAATGAGCGAATGCAAAGTAATACTGTTGTACAATTATAATTTTCCTCGGCTTCTATTGATTGCGTCACACAACTCATCCAAAGCCAGTTTGTTGAAGATGGTAGTACTGTGTAACGTATAGTAATCAACAAAAATATACCCAACTGGTTAATCCATTTGGTGAGACCTAGTGGCCCGTAGTAAGCCGAAAGATTATCGGTCAGTAGATAGTCGGATGTGTGCTTTGACAATACATTTGGCGGACGTCGCTTTAACTTGTGGGACTTCGACAGAACACAGTGGATTAAAAATCGGTCAAACTAACAAAGTGGCATCGTATCAATTGTATACAACACACTGAATAGTTTTCACACAACGAGGGTGAGGCTAACAAATCGGATGATTGTTACAACCCCCTGCGTTTTCAGTCCATGGGGATAAAACATAACTGCCCCACCTGTGTCAGCTTGCCGTAAGACTCCCCAAAATAAATAATATTTCGATGTGTGGACGTCTCGCTGAAAGCGTAGTTACCTAGCAACAGATAACCAAAGATAGGGAATTATGTTTTTGGTTTAATTTCGCTATTTCAGTCTTTAGTACAGTCACTATTTGTATCGTTTACTGACACATAGAATTTAAATTATATTATAATGTATTTTGTTATCTTTTAGTCGGCCGATTAGTCTGGTGGATTAGTGCGTTCCTTTCTGCCGAAGTGTCACAGGTTAAAAACTGTTAGCTAGCTAGTCGGTTGTGTCTTTGGGCAAGGCACTTGACGGACAAAGCCTGAACCCAGCGGATTAATGGGTACCGGTACTACTAAATTTAAGGAATGTGTGAATCATACACAAAACACTGCAATAGCTCCAGTAACCCGACGGTGTGCGCGAGGTGATCTGAGGTTTGCCGTGTGTTAACCCCTTTGGGTTCCCATTCACGAGGATGGACATGAATATCCTATATTATCTTATCCTACACAAATATGTGGGTCCCTTTATTTTGTACAGGTCCGCTAGGCCAGCTTGGTCCGCTATGTCCAGTGCTAGGTCCAGTACCCCGTATGGAAAGTACGTCAATTTTCGCCGAGATCTCGAGTGTGCACACGCCAAATATTTAAGTGTGCAGTGTGCAAACGTCCAAGAGTGCACACTTCAAGTGTGCACAAAATCTCCTTTTTATTACTATTTTGTAAAAAAACTTAAACAAACATATTATTCTATCCTAAATCTATCGTGTCCATGAGCTAACATATCTATCTACGTAACAAAAAACGTACTGACAGTAAATTACCTGAGGTCCAGAGGTAGGTTTACAGGTTTGTTGGAAATTATACGATGTTTATGCTGTCAGCTCACAAGCATGTGTGAAATTTCCCAAGTGTGCAAAGACGCAGGAAAAAAAAACTCGAGTGTGCAGCTGCCGTACTTTCCATACTGGTCCAGTACTAGGTCCTGCGCTATGTCCAGTGCTAGGTCCAGTGCTAGGTCCAGCGCTAGGTTCAGTGCCCTGACCAAAACACTAATTTAAAACCTGCCCTAAACACTAATCTCAACCCCAGAACCAACCCTAACTCCAACCCCATGTTTAAAACTAACTCCAGCGGACCTAGCGCTGAGTGGACCTAGTGGACCTAGCGAACCTAGCGGACCTGTACAAAATAGAGGGACCGCAAATATGTTGCTTTTTTATAACAGAATTAAGAAAAGTGGAGTGAAGGACTATTTGCTATTCCCGTAACAATACCGATAGTGTTGTCAAATAAGATAAACGTTTTTTATTGGCCGTAAAATGCCAGTTTCTACCGAGATGCACAAACCTCCTATTCAGGAACAGATAACAGAGATTACTAAGAAGATTCAACTTTTGGGTAACTCTAACTGTTTGACATTCTTTGTTAAACTTAAACTAGCGTTGATGTATACCCCGATATGAGAAATATAATATGTGACAGTGTCACGCACGTTAACTTTGTAGTAACATGCAGCCTTTTTTTTAAAATTACCCTATGTCATCATTTTTATTTATAAATATCCCTTTAATTTTTTTAGCAAGCTGCATGTACCTTTGAATTTTGACCATACTTCTCATATCTTTCCTCTATAAACAAATTCTTAATTTTGTGTTATCCATGCATGATAGAACATAACCTGCATTAAATTTGCACACACTTTATATCATTGTGTTATCAATAGAGGGTGATCGGAAAGCATACTATGAAAGTTCGCAATGGTCAATTAAAAAGAACAGAGACATCATTTCAAAGATGAGGCAAGATAACAAAAATCTGCACAAAAACCTTGCAGATGTTCTCGCGGTAAGCTGATGTGAAATTAGAAGTATTTTATTAAATGTGTATAGTGCATGTTTCCACTAATCAACTGCAAAGTTAACTGATGTGTATATCCGGTCAGGTGTAATACCAGTTTAGTTGATTTTCACTGTTTATTTCAGAAGGATAAAAACTACGACAAACATGTATCAAACCAGTATTAAGTGAATGTGCCAAAGGTTATAAATTTGCTATTGAGAAAAGCTTATCTAGAATCAGGGTTCTAATGTGGACGCTAGTGACAAAATAGGATCGTATACAATACACAACATTGTTAATGTAAACTGTGTGCATGTGATAGTCTAACTTGTGACTTTTTGTTGTTGATACTTGATATAACATATTTTTTGTTGCGTTACCCATATGTCCACACCTTTAAAAAAATAGCTCCCCATCTAGACATGTACAATCTTACAGTTTCTAAAGTTTGTATGTGATTGTGAACAGGAATGGGCCTTAATTAATGCCTGTGTAACCAACTTTATCTCCAGGGTGATGACAAAGTGATTGATCAGGCATTTCAAGGCCGCCATGTTGAGCGAGCTGCACTTCGAAACAAAACTGGGAAAATGGCGGTTTCTGTTGTAGATCAAAAGGTCAGTCTGAAAATGTCAAAAACCTATTACCTGATGCAACTAGCCAATGTCAAAGTATTCCACCAACCACAAAGTCTAAAACACCATTTCTTTTGGTCGTGTTTAAATATATTTTATAATAAATATTTAGTGATGAGGATCTTGTAGTAATTCATAGATACCAGTAGTGAATTATCAAATTTAAAAGGCTTCGCATATACCCAGTCATGATCGCACAGCATATCCCACAACTGATATAATATATCACACTACAAATGTTATATATCGTAGTGCCGATACTATATATAGTCCACTGCCATGTGCACTCTAACCATAAATTGCTGGTGAAGATTATTGCTCATTATCTGTGTTCATATTATGTTGTCTGCGTGTTATAGTTTTAAAGTTAAAGGTTACTCGTGCTCAGCAATCTTACATTAATTCTTTCACACTGATATAATAATTGCTTAGCCAATTGGATCAATTGTGCAGAAACCTAGTGGAGAAGTTAAAGATTATAGTATATTTCAAGAATGTTGCGTTTCTTATTAGAATATATTAAAAAATATAATTTACTTTTTTTCTTAAAACACACAGGTATGTGATAATAAAAAGAAGTTGAATGCCATGCGCTCGACAACAGAGGCGCGCAAGAAGAAGCTGTCGGAGTTGAAGACGCAACGCGACCAAATGATGAAAGATGCCTCAGCTGCCCTCGAATTGGACAAGGGGGAAAGTGACGCGGCTCAGGTGAAAATCAACTTGTTATGGAATAAATGAGAACCAAGTTTGCTAAGTAGGCAGCAATATCAAAATAATATTCAATTACAAATAATCAGGACAAATTCTTAGACATTTGGGTAGAAAATTATCTTTAAGATTGATTAGTAAGTGCCACAAAACATAGTTTAAACAACAGCACCAATTTTTTTTTTAATTTTAACTACAATTGCAATGTGCCATTTAACAACAATATACAGTTTCGTGACTGTTCTCTTTTTCTGCCAGTTTTATAAATGTTTATGAAAACTAATAAATAAATTTGAGTAAACCATTGCAGCACCTAAGACAACTGGAAAATCGACTCGACAAAGCAAGACTGAAAAGCCAGGAAGCTGAACATATCAGTAAAGTCTATGAAAAGATAAAAGCTCATTTGCAACAGGTTAGTCATTTATCACAAAAGTCAATTTTTGATATTGAAGATGTTGGGTTTTGACCAGAAAGTATGTCCGTTATCTGTGCCATGATTAACTATGGTGTTTGTAAACTAAAGTGGTCAGGATGGCGGGATTGATATCAGCCGCTGTCTAATTGGTTGCGACCTCGAGCTTGACAATAAACCGACATTGCTTGAACCCAGTGGTTTAATAAGTTGAATAATATGTCACATTTTCACTATCCGATGTAGGTATGTGATATTGTAAAATAAAATGATTTTTAGTGTTGCAAAATACTATAACAGATATAAAAAGTACATGATGCAATATCTCTGGTTTCTGGGCTGAGGTAACATAGCACACTGACAAGCACTTACCAGCTTTGCCTTAGTGGTTTTAAATTTATCGATCAAGAATTTAAATCAAATACATTACACAAGTACACAATATCATCACTGACCTACACAACACAGTTAATATCGCATCATGATCAGTCGTATTCCTTGTTGTTCTCACTTCAGGAGAGCTTAACCTTCCACAATCAACTGGACCAGCAAGAAGCCGACATCTTGAAAACCCGGCAAGAGCTGTCTGAGGTGCAATCCATGTACACCGATGCACAGGTGGCCAGAGATGACGCGAAGGAAGAACTTGCCAGGCACGAGGACATTGTTTACAGGTCAATTACACATTGATATTGGTTGTTGTGTGATGTATTTTATCATTTCTGTACTGATTGGTGCATTTGTGTGGGAAATATCTTTATAATTATACTGAAAGATAAAGTCAAATGTAATTGCTGGGTGTAGCATTGGATAGTTTATTTAACCTGTCGCTGAATCAGGCAATTTCTGTTTTCTGTCAGTCTACAAAGCTAGTGGCGGAGTTAAATTGTGAGTTTTCCTTTTATGACTTTTACACTAAAATAAAGGCATTCATTAAAATACCACATGATCACTTGTCACAATGCTATTGTAATTTGTTATGGTAGATGTATACAGTTTTTTTTAACTTATTGATCCTGTTGTTTAAGCAACTGTAGCTAGGTAAATTGCCCACAAGCACAGCCTACTGAAAATCTGCTGGTTGCGATCCCAAACCGTTCAGCAAAATGTCCCACGATGCAAACACCATACCCCCACACATACCAACATCGAGTTCTTTACAGAGAGCGCAAGGAGAGGGAATTAGCGCTGGCTGAGCTGAAAGCACAAGCTGAAGAAAAGAAGGCTCACGCAGAACGTGTAGAACGCAGGGTGAGCAACTGAATTCACATTTTAAACGAATGTTGTGTTATTATTATTGTTCCCAACTCAATTATCTTCTAATTTCCTCTAAAACAATGTAAAATGATTCTTAGCATCACAGCATTAGTTTGCACTTGTGTCATTGCCGCTCGTTTAAATCAAGCATTGTTACAGCTGCAACGAGCTGCGATGCAAGAGCAAGAACTTGGTCAGGAGGGAAGCAAACCTCTTCTCAGTGAGGAGGAACAGGAGAAGAAGATAACTTCGTATGAAGAAGCGTTCCTCCGCATCAAGGAGGCAACTGGGGTCTCTGGGATCCAGGTGGGACAGGGCTGGGATAATGGGTTGAACAAAAAACTGTAGCAACATTTCCATCATATAAGCAATAGCTTTATTATACAAGCAATATCTTTATTATATAAGCAATAGCTTTATTATACAAGCAATATCTTTATTATATAAGCAATATTTTTTTTATATAAGCAATATCTTTATTATATAATCAATATTTTTATTATATAATCAATATCTTTATTATATAAGCAATATCTTTATTATATAAGCAATATCTTTATTATATAAGCAATATCTTTATTATATTATTATATAACACTTTGAAATGGTTTCTGTGACCCGATTGTGGGTGTGAGATAATCTAGGATAGAATTAGAGGATAGTCATGTTTATTTTTGTGAATGGAAAATTGTAAGGGATGGTTAGCAAATATTACCTCAGTATTATGTTAGAGAGTGCTATCAAACGAGTAATAATCAGATTGCATTGCGCTCACCATTAGGTTAATGTTGCCATCTTTTGTATATGATTGAGATGTTCCTTTAGTTTTAGTAGAACCCATAATCACCAACATCTTTTCACAGGAAGTGGTGGCGAGGTTCAAATCCCAGGGCGACACACAGCAGCACCTGGAGGACTTGAAGAAGGAGAATCAGAAGCAGCTGCAGAGATTGCAGGAGGAGCGAGTGAAGTTGCAGCAAGAGTACGAGGACATGAAGTACTCCGGAGAAGCTAAACTATCGAGGTTCGTTTCATGATATCATTATCAAAAAATTTTTAGTATAATTTCGTTTACAAATGTAGTAGTTTTTTAGGAGGATGTAATGTTCATCTCTATATGGGTGGAAACAGGGTGTTATTATGATAGGATATTCATGTTCATCACCCATTATTAAAAGGGCAATCAACAGATTACCTTGTGCTCATACTCTGGTTATCAGAGCTATTACTTTGTGTTGAATATGATAAATATATTTCTACAGGTTTGTTGAACCCATTAATCCATTGAGCTCAGACAACATCAACAGCAACCTAGAGTTAAAGGAGACGTCTGGTATCAATTCCACAATATTAGAACTGATGATCTGATGTGCTACAAGCAGATCTTACCAACTGGAAATAAAATAAACTCTTTACATATTTTCCCGTCGCTTCAAATCCTCGACTTCTTCCCACAGCGGACAGAGGATGCTGGAGGAGTTTGAGCAACATCTGCAGGAGCAGGAGCAGAGGAGAGATGAGGCTGCCGATAAGCTTGAGCGAGCAAGTCACGTGCTGGTCAGCGTGAAAGCGGGAGTTGAGCATCTGGCTGATAAGTTGCAACATCTCAAAATGGTGAGGTTGTTGGGGGTTTGGGTGTGCCTGTTTTGTGTTTAAGACTGTATGATGCTTAGGCAAATGATGCAGGTGATGCTGCTGTTTTACCAGTCAGATAAGCAACATTCACTATGTTGTCGTAGGCCTATCTGGTAATTGGGAAAAATGTATGGTATTCTAACGATAAGATAAAAGACGTTGTTATCTTAGGGAGAAGCCATAAATTTACCACATATTTAAATGCTCCAAGTTACCTTTCATTCCACATATCTGATCCTATTGTGTTGTTGCAGACAAAGAGCCATGTTCCGACCGCACATTTGTCTCCGTCTTCTGATGAATATGTCCTCGATCTTCTCTCCATCTCGGAGGAGAAGCTGCTGAAGCTCCTGGAGGACTTGGACGGGAAAGAACTCATTGACATCCTCCGGCAGATGGAAGAGGAAGAGGTTTGGATGTCTGGAGTTTTGTTTTGGATTATTTACAACTCGACAATCAGTTTTGAGCACGTCTATCAACTGTCAATGAAACCATTAACATATGATACATAAAATGATAATCTTTTCTAACAGTGTGTCGGAACAGATACCACAATAGCTCAGTCATATCGACTGTTGCTGCTGTGATATCTGCCTGTACACTTCTTGTGATCCAATCTGATTATTTACGACAAGTTAACTCAGTCGGTTAGAGCTTAGGTTATCAATAGAAGGCTGTTGAATCAAAACTAACCGCTTGCTAGTTTGTTTTGTCTGCGCACAGAGAACTTAGCGGACGTTGCCTAAACACAAAACACTACAATAGTTCTTGTTACTCGACTCTGGTCATGTATTCTAACGGTAACTGTATTAAAACCCGCTTTGCTGTCCAATCCCCGGGGATAAGCATGAAAATCCCGCCCTAACATACCATCATCCTCCCCCGCAGTTCCACTCCAGCATCGAGAGCAAACTGCCGTCGTACAACGTTCGCATACCGCTACCAGCCACCCACAAACCGGACGCATATGAAGGTATATGGTTGTGCTTATAGTCCTATGGACACGCTAGGCAATCACACCAGAAAGTGAGATAAATAGAACGAGGACTGGCCAAATTACATGAAATAGTTGTTGTATACTAAAGATAGGTTAGAATACCTTTCTTCCTGCATTCATAATCATAAATTCTCCAATGTATTTAGATCGAGGAGTATTTGAATTAATAACTAGAATAAGTTGGATCGTGTATTTGTAACCGCTAGCACTTCAAATTGTATTAACGACTTAGAAATCCACGTTTGTAATACAAATCTGGTTTTCTGTAGAAGATTTTTGTTTTAACCGAGCCAGGTTTCGAACCCATGATGGGCTCGTTACTCGGACCGTTTTTATATTGTAGTCGGTATATGTATCGGTCGCGATAACCATTTGGCCACACAACCGTACTTTTCTGCAGAAGATGACGAGAGTGGCGACGACGACGCTGGAGCGCCCACTAGAGTCGATTTGAAGCGGAAGTCCCAGCAGATCGTCGATTCGAAGACGAAGAAAGGCCGGAGTCGTCCTCGGAAGAAGAAAGCTGGCAAATTGTAACCGGCTCGCCGCCCCACAGTTTATCCTACGTCACCGTCATGTTTTGCATTTACTATAAACGAACTTACGGTTGGGAATCCGATTTCGAATCCACATTCCATCAAATCCCACAAAAGTTATATTTATTGTTCCAACTGTTAACCCCTACATAAACCGATATTCCTTCTGAACACCCACTGTATATAACCGCATATTTTTTTTAGCACTGAAATATCTTTTAACTGGTTTTACGAATTATTCAGTGCATTGTCAGCTAGTAGATGATGCTGCACTGTGCTGATTTAGTCGGTTTTCTGCACTTTTTATGATAAATACTTCATTTTAGTGCCTTTCTATTTCAAAATGACCCTTGATAAGTGTTGCCAATCCACTATTTTGTATTCACTTTTCCTGCGAGCGTAGTCAAAGAAGGCAACACTGTCCAATCCAATGTACATTCAAAAGAATTAAACTTTTCCGGTGTTGTTTTGCAAGTTTTGTTGAATTTTATGAAAATGTATCTCAATTTGACATTTGTCTCGTTGTAATTGAAACTGCAAAGAAGGCTTTGGATTTTATTAACTTCTTTTTACCGACTAGATTCTGTACGAGACAATACGACGTTATCAAAAACTAGCGATTTCAGTAACTTCGGCAGCAAAAATGTGCAAATTACAACTATAAAAATTGAAGCATAAATCGACGCATAGTACCGTTTCCTGCGCCGTAATAAAATATTAACGATGACGAGAATAAAAATAATCGAAACTCAACATAAGATTCGCGATACAGTGTTAAATTAAGGGTGAAATATTGAACTGATCATTTCAGGTCCAGGAGTATTTCAAACAATGCTAGTTTAAAGCAGAGCTATGGAAACTGCGGAAGGTATCAGAATAAGACTGTATTTCAGCGTGATGGCGAAAGTAAAAAATGGAAAGAATTGTGCAGCGACCGCTTCTAACTAAAAGATTTCCGGCCTAGTTCAGCGAGACCGTGTAGTTGCAGTGCCTCGGGAACTGCAAACGATTTTCTTCGGCCGTGGGTTGATCCGGACATGTTCTCATCCGTCGATAGTCGTTGTGCTGGCGTTGTCGATTGCTTCAAGCGATGCCATCTTGCGATTGGTCGGTTTATATGTTGCGTCATCATTTCCGACCAATGGTTGCTTTCCTCGCTGTCAGTCGAGTCTACAATGAGATATAAACGGAAAGTTTCGCATTAAAAAGATGACCTGAAGCTTGATTATTTCACGCCTACCCACATGCCCTATAAGTATGCCAAGAAAATGTAACATTTTTGACACTTTGTCTAAATAATTGATCCCCGTAGTTAAGAACTGAGAACCTGCGCATTGATAATGTGAGAAACTGCTCGATAATTGACAGGTTGTTGGAAGTGTGAAACAGGAAGTTTTGTTAATGCTATGTTGGATGGAACAACTAGGGTGCAGACACTGCTTGCTATTTTAGCTATTTAACTCAATATCAACTAGGTTTTACCAAAACCCGTCTACTGACGGTCTGACGAAACCAAATGTTGGATTAGTCCGTTGTATTCTTGGGTACGAAACTCAGCAAACACAGCAAGCCTCGAGGTTTATTGCGCTGAACTAAACAGATACGTTTTAGCTATGTACAACACACTGCAATAGATAACCCGGTGGGGGCACGAGGTTATCTTACTATTAGCAGTATTATAACCCCATGCATTTTCCTATCGACATGGATAAACATGAACATCCTACCCTGACGGTCTGTCAGCGCTATCGGGGCAATGTGAAAAAAATGTGAATACGCAGTTTTATCCATTATTTAAAGGAATGCATTAAAATCCTTTTAAATTGAGATTTTATATATATTCTAAAAAATAAAGTGGCACAAGTTGAGAAGGGCCGAGGCTGGAGAGTAATACATAACCCATTTTAGCACAACTTTAAAAAGTTGGTCACAGAATATTTTCTATAACAAAAGTCCAGACCATAAGAATGTTAAAAGCCTTCGACTTACTTGGGCCAAGATCAAGCTGCCCAAGATATTCATTGTAGCCCAGTTTAAAATCGTGCACCACGTGACAAATTAGTCTCGCATCAGGCGATTGTAAAGTCTCGTGCGGAACGCTGAATGTGAGAGCTTGATTGAACACTGGATTGCAGGTGGAATGGACTGTGTCTGTTTTCTTCTTCTTTAATCTTTGCTTTCCCTTATACAGTGCAACCTTGACGTACGAATCTGCATGGAAATAAGCTTAATATATTTTAATTGGAAGTCACATTGGTTATTAGAGGTCCATTGTTAAACCATTGTTTCATGGGACCACATGATGAACTAGGGAATTAGATTTCGATCAATCGATGTTTGGATCGATGTTAATTATCACAATGAATATTGTGTTTTACACCGGGCAATACAGTAACAGAAGGTAAAGAGGTACGACAGGAAACAGCAGAGAAATAAAAAAAAACATCGATTTTATAAAAGTCGACATTTTTGTCAAAAAAATAGAAAACTTAAACCCGTATTAAAATCCCCCTCTTGCGTTTTTCTCTTCATGGATAAACACCAATTACCAAATCTAATTCTTCGTTCATAGTTTCGCCGTTTCCCTTCTTTTAGATTTGTGACCCAAAATAGACAAGTTCACTTACCGGGAAGCCCCTTTCTAGACTCGGGCTCCCGTAAATTCCTCGCCTTTTGCACGGCCACTGTTAACTTCTCAGCGCTACGAAGATACGAGAGCGCAAGCATCAAGTCGCCGTAGGTCTCGCTGGACTGGAAGCGGTAAAATTAACAATTCGTTTTAAAATCATTCTAATTATACGGTTAAATGAAGGTATTGGTTGGGCGACTTCAAACCTTAGATATGTCGCTGCATTTTGGTGGTTTTATTTTTCTCCACAGATCAATACTGGGAGTCATCACGAAGTCTATTTCCTTCATTTTCATCTGCATCACACCGGTGCATTCGTCTCTTGAAAACTGATCAAAGTCGAACGTCTTCACTTCCAGGATTGTTTCCTGGAGATGAGGAGGCAAAAGTCACAAATCCGTCAATTCCGGCTTCCTGGTCAATTACTTGCAAGTTGCGTTTTCGCGTCCACATTTACCACCCAATTCGCGCGTTTGCGGGTATGTGTGGAGCTTTAGTGCAAGATATTAATTTATATTATTTATTCATATAGGTGGGACAACGACTTTGTCGTTTTTACACTTTTAAAGCAAGGGATATGACCTACAAGTCAGCGACTGCGTTCGATTCCACCACATTGAGGTTTACATTCCAGCGAGCTACGATATGAACCAACCGCCCGACACCTTAATCCATCGACCTGATAACACCCGATATACCGGATCAACACCGCGACCCAGAATGTTGGAACAGTAATTGAACGATAATCGCGGATGTCGCTTTTGACGATTGATTACTGCATCGTATAAATAGAATAACTAATCAATGTAAAATCGTTATTGTGTGAAAATGATAGAAATCTAGACATTAATTATGTTGAATCAAAATGTAATAGAATTTTAAAATATGTTTTTTTTATATCAAGCTAAATGTTTTAAAAAGAGATAAATAGAAGAATATGATTTTCCCTTGACATAAAATCAACAATTATACTGTTAACACTGTTAGTGCGTTGCAAAACAAAAATATGAATATCACCCGGAATTGACAAAAATACAATAGATAGGATAATAATATTTAAACCCGTTAATTAAATTCCACCATCGGGTAACCGGAGCTATTGCAGTATGATGTATAAAGATATATATATCTTTGAGAGATTGCTACTGTTTTGGACACCGTATTAAACGACCGGGAACGGGTAACGTATACACAAGTGCTTTGATGGTTAATTACTTAGCCTATCAGCTTGCGGCTTTCGGCCGGTTAAATGGTAGCTGTGTGATTAATATTTGACCCACCTCCAAACTATCGCTGCTGACACTGAAAGTAAAGCATTCCTCGAATTCTGGATTCGACGTCTTCTTGTGGACTTTGCTGCGACGGGGGTTGAAGCCTGGGACCAAGGCAACCGTGCAGTATGGGTCGGCGGTGCCGCTAAATACTTGTGTGGCGAGACTGCGGGCCTATGGTACAAAGGGTTTCCGATTAAGTCGTTTAGAAACTGGATATTTGGCATCTGAGTCGTTCCGATATTCGCTTATTTACGTTTAGTGGTAGAATAAAACGTAACGGGCTTGAAATCGGGCACACGTGTCTGAGCAAGTTTGAAGCATTATATGACGGATAATAATTTGGACCAGTCGAATTAAAGAATACCTCACAAACATAATGTTGGAAACTTTCGTGTGGCCGAATGGTTTGCGCCACCCCTTTATTCAATGATTATTATGCAAAATTAAAACGGTCGAATAGACCCCACTATGGATTCGAAACTTAGCGCGATCAAAAAACATAACGTTCTTGTAACTTACGATGAGCGGAACGATTCCCACCTGTATAAGCTTCACGTTGAGCACTTCAAACTCGCTGTTGTATGCGACACTGAAGTGAAGCATGGGCGTATCGTCGTCGCCGTCCGTTGAATCGACACTTGGCGTGTGTAACTACATAAAAGAGAGTTGTGGTCACATTTGGCTGGTCATGGAGTCATTTTTGATGTTGACAACCAAAATCTTTATTGCGAAGTTGCCCGGCACCCAAAATGTCGAGCTGTCGGTATACGTTTTGGTGTTTTTTTCTTTAGCACGCAACCACTGCAATATCGTGGCAAATACTCGCACCATATTTCTCACATTTTCTCGTCATTCATCCAACTAGTATCGCCACCCGCAAGAATAAACAACTCATCCGTCTGTGTCGAGACAATTGGAACAATTGTGCTCCAAAGATACCAGACACCACAGGGAATCGACCAGCAGGTAATATTCCCAAATACATCGATATTAAAAGTCGCTGAATAGACCGGGGCGAGGGAGGTATTGATTTCAATATGCCACCTCGTATACTGCGGGGAAGCATTGAGACCAAAGTATTGATCGGATACATAATTTAGTTTGACTGGCAAAACACCGCAGGTCCTTATTACCATTAAATTACCATATACCTTAGGTGAGATACATGTTAGAACCTTATGACCAATCAATATATTTTATTTGTTCGTTCGAAACTTTTTAACGCATGGGTTATACAGTGCTTGATGTGCAAGAGTCCTATTAATTCCAAACTATCCCCTGTGCGCTAGGAAGTCTGAAGATAATTATGGGTTCCTTCGATTCCGAAGGCAATACATTTTGATTTTACTCCGTTTCCTCTCCTTTTTTTTAATATTTCCAACTTGGTCGCAACTAGAAGGTTTTTTTTAGGAACTTAAAAAATCAACACAATTCAACTTATATCTTTCACCTTGTATAATCTGGGGTCGATCTGCCGAAGGTCTATCGGCATCTGCATTGAACTACGTCGTCTACCGAGGTGCTGGCTCGCATGTGCAGGCGAGACGACCAAGCTTCCTACAGAGATAAATAAAATGGAATTTCGGATAGAATACACCAACTAGTAAATGATTTCAATCTTACAATCACACAGCCAAAAGTTCAATTCGCTACCATATGGACTATCAGGATGCTTTGGTCTCCAACAGCAAACTACAATTAGTGGGTTAAAGAAACTTTTAGTCTGAAGGTTGTAGTAAGGAAAGTTGCCGTAGGATATGCACCTTACGGACATCGCTTAAACCCATAGTGAATTAATGATTGCATAAAAACTAAAAAAAACATTTCAACCTCAGTTTAATTTAAAGACCCTGCAATAGCTTCGGCTAACCGACAGGGGGCCAGGGTAATGTGACGATTTCTGTGTGATAACGCCCGCCTGCGTTTTCCTATTCATGGTGGTAAAACATGAATATTCTATGATATACACAAACGCCATTCTTAGTGGATATGTCCATCACTCCGTGAATTCCTAATCAAAGACAATTTTTACTGACATTCCAAAATTTGACCAAAACTTTACTTTGCTTCAATGCATCCGAACACATCTTATGTGGAATTTTATGTTTTTTTGTCATATCCGTTCGAATCACGTATGAACGCACAGTCAGTCTTCACTTCGGAAGTAGTCTTCACTTACAATTTATAGATTAGTTTTAGCCAACATGACATTTTAATTTAATGTATTTGCCCAATTTAAATATAATAAGTCGAATCGTTCAATTTTAATTTGCTTGAACAGTTAGGGTTAATTACGCGAAATGTAATAAAACGCAGATTTTTTTATCGGGGATCATTTTTCAATGTATGTTTGACGGTTGATGATGTCACTTTGCAAAATAGAGGAACGCTGAGTACTGAATTCTGAAAATCGATAATGTGCTGCAAAATATTTGGCTTAGTGGCGATGATGTATTTATACAAGCACATGGTCGATATTTCTGTAGTTTGTGGCGGAGGAATTGTCAAATCGACTAATTTATGAGTCTGGCCGACTGATAAGAGGCTATATACAGGTGCCCATATGTCCCCTAATTGCCATCATTGTGGTTTGATATACGGTGTTTAAATTCTTTGTTTAACTACATCGTCCACTATACGGTGCATGTTGTTATGCTTGGCCGGAGAATCAATCTGCTAATGACGTCATTCCGCGAGACAGATCAATAATAAGCGCAAACATAAGGACGTCTGTAAAACTATCACCGACAGCGGTGTGGCTGAAAAGGCGGTCGATTTATATTAGGCGTACTATAAAAACTACCGAAATGACAACACTATCACGGGGATGGAAACTCGGCCGAGTATAAAATACGCGATAACGGTGAAAAAATAGGAAACGACTCAGTTTAAGTTAGTGAAAACTGTATTTGTACATTTAAAAAAAAAGGTTATTTTATGTGTAATAGACACATTAATACCAGCAAATAAATGTTCAAGTGTTGCTTGGTAATGCGAACGAAACATTTAATATACAGACAGAATACGATAGGATAGGGATATTCAAGTTTTATTTCCCGGACATGTGATGAGTTAGGAATCATCAGATTATATCGATTTTGTATTTGCATTGTGGTTTATTATTGCCTTGCCCAAGGATACACGTGGCTGACCAACGTCAGAAGCCCATTTCGACCCCACAACCTTTCTGGTGTCTGCGGACCGGCGAGGCTCTTACCAAGTGTTCAAATACGAAATTCATAAAAATTGAGAAAATAAAGTTTCAAACCTGCGGAGCTTAGGCTATCCCTGGCCACGAGTCCTCCACCTTCGTTCCCCCGGCCGCCAGATTCATGAGCCTATGTATAATCAATACACGTTATATTAGCTCGTTAAACACATTTTATCTCAACTTGTCAAATCACATTATATATGTTGAACAGGTTGATTCTGGTGTCATGGTAAGGGAAATCTCGAGTTGTCAGCTTACACTGCACTGGGCGACCATCAGCACTATATATCAGTGCGGGTCAACGAAAATACTTTCTGTATCCACAACACGATAGTTCAATTTGCGCGGCAGCGTATGGCACATATAACATATATATATCTGATACCAAGCAGCTATTGTGAACATTGTCATATAAACAGTGGTAAATTTAAACAGTTGTTTTTTTCTAACTGATAGAAAGAAAAAAAGATTAGGACCGCTAAATCCTGATTAAACCGACAATTACAATAAAAATGCCATATATATATAAGATGGAAAGATAAAGAACATAGGTTAGTATTTACCGCCACGTCATAAGACGATCTCCGAGAGCCGCTCATAGTATCAGAAAAAAACATTGGATTTTCTTCGTCCACTGGAAACAACGAATGCGGTGAGGGGGATGGTTGATAGTGTGGCCGGTCCGCTGGTCGGTGGGTTAGGTCAGGGAGGCTGAGGGGCGTTCGTCGGAAGGTATCGGGACTCGATAAGGGCTTCGCTCGAGAATCGAAACTTCTAGAACTTTTTACTGGATGAAGTTGACTGGAAGACGATGTTGCCGGATCCAATAGATGGTAAGTTGTAGAGCCGTTTGAATCCGAACCAAGGTTAGTCGGTCGTCGTTTTGGAACAACATTCGATGGTTTGCTGCCTGGGTCGAACGATTCGCTGTCGATCTCACTAAACACTTGTGTCTGTTCGACTTGCAAGGAGTAATGAGTCTGCCTGGCAAGTTGGGTTTCGGGTGGTGATGACGATAGGCTTCGAGAGGGGATTTGACCGACCGGCGCAGACTCGGTGTAGCTGAGCGGTTGAGTGATGGCTGGCGACACGACACTTGCTTTTCCAATTACTTTTTCGTCTGAAAAAATCTCCTTTTTCTATTTTTCTAAGTCGTAAACGATACTAGCTTAAAGACGCTTTGGCTTGCTTGCTTTGCGATATTTGAAACGACAGAGCGCTTATATATTGACCAAAAAGAAAAAGGGACTTACTGGTGGATATAGAATGAGGGCCAAACGGTAAAACGGTTAAGGCTAATTCTTAGTATTAATAGATGATAAGAGGTTAAATCGATGGCATTAACGGTAATTTTCTGTTACGTAAATAAAACATCAAACCAAATGGCAAAATTTATAATTACTATTCGATTTTTCTTCTATTATGCGACGAGGGGATTTAAAAACAGCGTATGGAATCCAATTGGTAAATATTATGGTGAAAATCTTTACCGGTAGTGTAAACATTTACCATTTATTGGTGGTTTAAACATTCACCCTTTACCGATGCATGGTTTAAACCAGTGGTTTTTAACCTTTTTGCTGCCGCGCCTCCCTTGCGCAATAAAAGTTAGTTTACGCCCCCCATCTTTGTACATAAACCAAAATACAGCAGAACTATGGGTATTTTAGCTATTTTATGACATCATACTTAGTTCGTGAAGCAGGATTGTGATTAATGACAGGTTAGCGTTTGAATGCTGTGCTCTGTATGTTTTTCCAAGGAAAGAAGAAGCGTATTTTATACATGTAAAACTATTTTTAAATATTGTAACACAACTGACCTGATGTACCTTTGATCTAGAAAAAACCAAAAAACATGTGCAACAAAAGTTTAGTTTTGTTCGCAAAGCTCGGATTCTCAAAATTAATTAAAAATGTGTTGTAAATTAATTAAGGCTCGAGCCCCTCTAAACATTTCAGTATGCCCCCCTGGGAAGTCGTGCCCCCCGGTTAAGAACCACTGGTTTAAACAAAGGGCTATTTTACGCTTTTCGATACTTTAACAACTAGTCGACAAATCAATCTGTAAAACACACATATTGTTAAAGGTAATCTATGAAGGGTAATCTGAGTTATTTACATGTATATTAAAAATTAATGTTGAATATATAATTCATATTAGAAACTGTACCTTGGTTGAAACCGTTTCCACCAGAATCCCCCGTGTAACTCGGCGAACGATTTTTTCCCAGCTTGATTCGGAATCTATAAATAGAATTGAGTCATCAAATTAGTCGAAAATATATGTTTTCTATGTCAAAAATGAAGTCAACAATAGAGCCACACCCGACAAATGTACATTAAAATCAAGGGAACAATAAATTGAAGTTAATAGCTCAAAATGTAAAGGATACACGAGGTTAAATACCTTTGCACTTGGTTTGGTAAGTACTGTTATGCAATCAACCTTGTAATTTTAGCAATCAACCGAATAGTCTTTGTAGGTAAACAGAGATTCCAGCAGTTTGCTGTGTCAAAAAACCTAACGAACTAGTGACATGACACAGTCACCCACATATGAAGGTTGTTTGATATGAAATGCATTAAATATGACGAACCTGTTTTTCTGCTCGGGTGCCAGCAGTGTTTCTCCTCGGTCCTTTCGAAAACATAATTTCCTTTCTCGATAACAGCAGCATACGACAAGCACGACGAAGATGAACACAGATGTTGGTAACAGTATGTACAGCACCAGCTGTTCACCGCTAAGGTTAGTCATAACGACCTAAGCTATCATTGCTTTTGTTTTTTTCATGGATGTCATTCACTATGTCATATTCTGTAATACCAACCTGTCAATAACAGTTGGTTGAATGAAAATGCAAATTGAATGTAACTCGGTTTACAGAATTTCTTTTCTTAACAAATTGTTTTGAAGAAATAATCAGTAAATTTATAGCCGATTTATCAATTGTTACGAATTAGCGTCCCACAATAATAATCGTCCCACAACCTGCAACTTGTTTAAAATACATCCCCATAGGCTAACTGGTCGACCACAAATGCTGCACCACACATAAGTGCCGTAGCCTAATGAGGTTACTGATGAAAAATTCATGCGACAGATCAGCTCATACAGGTCGAGCCGTTTTTTATTTGGGGTAAAAATGTTTCTCCTCGCGCTGTGCCCGTGTTGCGGTGAAGGTTTGCACGCCGGATACATTTAAGGCGAAATATATGTTGTCGTGTTCGAAGTTCGCCAACTTTGGGGGTGCATCCCATAGGGTCTAAATTATTCATAACTACAAATTCAAAATGCAAATATGCTTCGTTGGTGCCAACATGTAATTCTTGCAGCCATAAGCATGCGGACACACAATTACCATGTCCGACGTGCGCTTAACAAGCATACCACCTGCCGATTTAAATTGCCTTGCAACAGTCGGAACATTCGATTACTTAATCTAACCCCGTCATGCTTATTTACGGACCGTGACATTGTCTGTAAGTGCAAGTTCCGTTTTTTAACCAACAGACGTTGGATTAATTATATTACATATACCAGTCAAACCTGCCAAACATGGCAACTGGATTCGATTTGTTTTTTCCTCTAGTAAAACACTGGTTCAACAGCACAATGACAATACAACAAAGAATGACGTATTAAGTAGGTTGCACATCTAGACGGGGTTCGAACGTGTACCCGGTAAACGCTTGTCTTTCAAACAATGGCTTCTGGGTTAATATACATCGATTTAAAGCAACTGGTTCTCTAAAATTGTCTAAACCGACTGAAATTCTTCTCGTGCACGTATTGGTAATTTGAACCATATTTAAAATTTTATAATCGCACTTTATATACTTTCGCTTCCGAAGAAAGACAACTAAACTACTTGCTTGTGCTACGCATCAATCAATATACTATGCCTAAAGCATAGTGCGGGCGTATGTAGGATTTTGCGTTTTTCTCAATGTAATATCTCTTAGATCTTAACTCGACCGAAAACGCATTGCATTGACAGGTCGGCGGAGGGTGTCCTGCCAAATTATTCATATGGCATGTAATTACGTGGGATCGCGAAAAGACAGAATTAATTACCTGGCGGAAGGGAATCGCGCACATACATAATATTGCACATACCATGACAACACATGATTTCTATACCATTAAACTATCGGATCCTTGTGATATGATCAGCCATTGTACTATGTATAATGCGCTGGGCTTTTGTCATGTGTGATTTAAGATACATAAACATATGCCATGCACGTCATGACTCTAATACTCAACTTCTACAGCATTTCGAAATTGCTATTAGGACTGTACGAAAGCGCTTGATAACAGAGTTATTAACATGAAAAGTTTTTCTTAATATGAAGTCGAACTCCCTTTATCAATCGGCCTAACCTGAAAGTAGTAAAATCACAACGATCACAAAACTCAATTTACCAAGCAGAATAAAACCAGTATAGCTACCTCTATTAATAATCCTCGGTTCCAAAATTGCTGTCCTTTGTTTGTGAAAGAGGCGTCGTAAATCGTATAAGGTTTGCTCAGCTAGAAGCTCCTTTGAGTTCTTAAAAAAGGCGAGTCGCACTTATCGAAGCGCTGACCGCAAAGTTACCAAAATTCTTCGATTACAAAGTGTGTGTCTGCATCAGGAGAAACGATTACAGATTGAATTTACTTTAACATTTTTTTCTAATAAATCTTTGACGTTAATACTGACAAGTGACCTAATGATTGACAGCAAAATAAAACTATAATTCGTGTAACTCGAAGCAGGTTAGTTAGAAAATATCAGATAACCCAGAATCATAGTCATCGGTCGTGGCATGGCTGTCTTTCTCACACAGTCTTAACAAATTCAGTATACTACGTTTACCTCTCCTTAAAATAGGATTTGAACTCTCAAATTAGGAAAAGCTAACAAAATAACGTTGAATGAAACGTCATTTAACTCGTTTAACGTCATACATATAAAAATAAATTTAATGAAAACAAATAGACGTGAAAATTAACATTATAATAAACGAAATGAATGAATCGTTGCAGCGGTATCTTGTCGTTTAAAGACGCCGACTGTCTATGCAGATAAAACAACTTCAAGCACATACTTGTGGTATAAATGCAAATTTTCCATATAAAAGAAAAATATATAATTAAAACATTTATTCCAAAATAATAAAGGACGGCTTGGACGTAATTCATTTCAATGTTTACTTAATCAATCTCATTTTCTACGTCCTGTGCTAAGTGCAAACAATATTTATGTTCTCGGTGGAAAAGGTGGCGCAGCAAGGAACCTTAATGACAGTTTTACGATGATTAAAACCCGATTCTCCAGGGTAGCATGCTGAAATTGAGACGGAAGCTTAGTAGAAGGCTTAGACAAACTTTCCTTATAAACTACTATTTATTTTGTAGCAACCACTCTTCAGACACTTGAAGCCATCCCTCGCCTGTATATCTTACCTCACCAAATCTCAGTGCGCTTGTCGCACAATATGTTTAGCCTGAAAGTGCCGACAAATCCTTTGAACCGGTTTGGGGGAAACGTATCAGTGCCACATGCCTGTAAATCTGATAATACGTTGACTCTTTGCGGCCGATCAGCAAACGTTTGACGAGGAACGATTTGTTTGCTTACGGTAAAGGATTCTGAAATAAAAGTGGCGGTGACCATGTTATCAACACTAATCTGTGAGGGATATGTTATCGTTGTCTTGTTCTTATTACTACACCCGGTATAATAACTAAAAAGGATATAAAAAAAACAGGTTCGTTTATTAATTCTTTATTGGTAAGTATTTAAAAATCGCTGTAATAAAGGCTTGCACTTATTTTCATTTTCCGGTCAACCCATAATGAGTACAAAAAACAAACTGTCACTTACACCGTTTATGTATGGAAATTGTTATATTAATCGGCCGCGTTAACCATTCGGCCTTACAACCGTTCACCATTCAGCCATACTTTTTTTACTGATCCAAGTTTCGAACCGGACTTTTTTGTTTAGAACAAGGACTGTTTTTGTTTAGAAGTCGGTATGTGTATCGGTCGTGCTAACCGTTCGGTCACACGACTGTTTACCATTTAGCCATACTTTTTCCCCTTTGTTTACAGGGTTGAGTTTCGATCCCATGATGGGCTCGTCATTCAGTCCGTTTTTTATAATGGCATATATATCGGTCGCGTTAACCATTCCACCACACGACCGTACATTCAGTCAGCCATATACTTTGCGGGAAAGAAGTTAAGGTCTTTCAATGCGCAACCGAACGGATAAGTGAGGTAAGGTCAAATTACAAACCACTATAAATGTTGTCTAACTTATCATGTAGCATTTGGATGGATAACGCAAACCAGCAATGCCTTGTATGCTTTTACGAGTATATGCACGATAAAGCTTGCTTATAATATATTACAGTTGTTTTAAGAAAGGTAGCAATAACGACATAACATACCTATTAAACCCATCAAAAAACTACCTTTCAACCCCACCATAGAATCTTAAATCTCGTTTTAAGCATCATCATCACAAACCAACGAATCGAATTCAACAAGTATAGCGAGCGCTGGATACAATACGATACCGTTCCTATATGTGTAACCTGCGCCGACTGTAGACCCTTTCACACGGCTCGTTAATGCTGATAGCCCAGACAATAAAGATAGAGAAATTATTACGATACAAACGTAAATACATTTTTCTATATACATGATGTTGACTGGATCGTCCAAAACGTACCGGCTTTCATGGCAAACAGGCTTATCACTATGTGTGACGACTCAAGTCCAAAAGTAGTTATTGTTTGCGCATGAACAGTTTTTAATATCTTGAACACCGCTAGCTTATGGGAGTTTCCATAATTACAAAAGAGCGCGCAAATACCCTACTGCTAGTTCAGTTCCAGCGCAGATTTAACAAGAAATCAAAAAAGTAGTTCGACATGTTATACGACCTATGAAATGTTTAATAGCGCCATTGATTATATAGCTGATATATACCATTTTGCTAATACTGCTATCATGAAATGATTTTCTTAAACGAAATATTAAAGCATAAATACATACGAGTGTCTGCTAAACTCTTTGCTACACAATTACTGTTTATTGGTAGACCAGAATGAGATACAAGTGTTTATCCCCGTAGGTGGGGCAGCAAACGTTATTATAACACAAGTACTCATTGTTAGATTAGTTATAAAGTACCTTACCCTGGGGCATAACGGACTAGCTATAGCTGCACGCGGGTCTCAAATTTCGACTGACAGTTCGACTCGTTACCGCAAGCGCTTACCGGTTCGTTCAAATTTCGCTATACCCATGTTAAGCAAGTTATAAGTCGATATTCCTTGATAGCCATTATGTCGTGCTAAAAAGAACTATTTTCTCATACAGAGTGGATTACACAGAAAATCTCAAAAATATATACAAAATATATAAAAAATACTTTTATTGTATAATTAATTATAGGCTCCCCTCAAATCCAAAAGAAACACATATTGATTTCGATCCGTTTTTTTTCTGCGTCACGCTTTTGATAGGCATGTATAAGATAACCAGAAAACCAAATCGCTTCTACGCTGACAGGTATAACGTACACTCATATTAGGATAGGATAGGATATTCATGTCTATCCCCGTGAAAACGCAAGGGGCGTTAAACACACGGAAACTCAAATCACCTCGTCTTTACCAGGGCTATTACAATGCCGTGGGTATAATTCTGTAGTTATTCCTTCATTTTGGCAGAACTTATCATTCTACTAGGTTCATGCAATGTCCGTTAACCAACGTACTAGCGATCAGTTTCGAACCATAACCCTTCGGCTTAGAGGCGACACACCAACACACCGAGCTAATCTCTCGGACAGGTTTTTACAACAATTGGCAGACACTATCTAGTATTATTGGTAAATTGTGCTTTAATGCAATTTTTATTTTCCTTTTTATTTTGTATGGGAAAAGTGGGTAAAATGGGCCACGCGAGTAAAATGGGCCCCTCCAATTTTCAATATATTCCGAAGAATAAAAATTGTTGCACGAACCAGTTTAAGTATATCAAACTATGGAATCTCCAAACCAAAGTTTGAGCGGGAAATCACCAAACTCAATGTTTTCTTTAGCTAGTTCGGTTTGAGAACGTCTGAATCTAAATTTGCAAATTTTGTTTGTTGCTAATATATAATGGAAAAGATTAAATACTAAAATAACTTGTACTGTAGTTAAATAGAACTAAATAGACGTACTTTTACTGTTAGTAATAAAACTGTTTTTTTAAGAATTTTTTTTAGAGACTTTAAGTAGTATGATAGCACTCGTCTAATATGGGCCCCCTGTGTTCGTTTGGTTGTTGATAAATGAGGATAAAACTAACAGGGCTAGACTTAGCATTAACAGTCATATCAGAAGTTTATTTGGCAGTGGCCTGTAATCCAGATGTAGATGAAATAGTTTAAAACGGTCCAGGGCCCATTTTAGACTAAACCCTTGTCTAAAATTGGCCACTAACGAAATGTTTTTCTTTGTTGATAAGATTTATATAAATCAAGTTTCCTTCGTATAATGTTAGTGGCATTGATAATTGTGCGGTTATGAGCTATTTCGGTTGAGTGTTACTTCAATGCTCATCTCTTAGCGAGAAATCTTGGCACGTCAATCTACAATACTAGTTATCCTACACCGCGATACAGTCATATGTATGCTAGTATTCTTATGGCGACTCTTGCTCCAAATCTGCATATAGAAAGCGAAAAAAAATTATCGTATATAGCCTAAAATTATCGTTATAGCCTACTTACTTCGCGTATGAAGGAGGTGGAAACACAAAACTAAGATAAATAAATAAAAAAAATGTGAATATGAACGAAAGAGATGCGTAGCATGTATACCCAACACCTATTCTTAGCCCGTTTCTTGAATCCTCATTTATTCGATTTGAAATTCCAATTTATTCGTTTCCGCTGAAATTAGTGACCAGCCATATTTACGCTTAAAAATTAAGGAAGAAAATGTCCAATAGAGTTAAACTTTCTGGTAGTCTTAGCTAATATGGTTTGGATATACAGTGGTAAATTCTGGATGACTTGCGGTAGGGAAATTTCGACAAATCAAATAATATAATGCACGGCGGCGGCCTTCTTGTGAACGTTCGCCACTGATTAACAGTCCATAGTTCTGAACTGGTAAGCATTATTTATTTTATATGGTAAGAAATGTTGTGGGTGACAAAAAAACAGAGAAAGGGACAAACATGCCGCAAGTTAGAACGGAAAATTCTTTAAAATATAAAAATTATAACTTATAATAGTACGCTGTTACCTCGTGTATAAAACAGCAAAAAACTTAAAACCAATACAAATCGATAGTGAATTTTAAGGCGATAAAAAGATTCGGATATCCCATATACCCACAATGAACCATTTTTTCGGGAAACCTCCCATCCTTTAACCGCACCCACACCACTGATTATTCTGCTTTCACTTTCCATAATAACGGAAATAAAATGATCTAATAATTTAAACTTATTAAACAAGCAGTGGAAAATAGTGGATATATCACAGCAGGAAAACTTCCATCAATTCCAAGAATATAAGAACATACACCGTTTTTTGAATTTTAGACTTTTTATTGACGTATAATTATTAAATAACAATAAAATATATATAGATTGAAATATCCCCAAAAAGCATGAAATTTTACAAAAACAAATCGATTTCTTTGTTTTTATTGTCGTGTTTTTAATATTCCAAGTCTTTAGATAAAAAGTTTTGATTGCTATATCAGGAATCCATTCGTTTCTGCTTGCAGAAACAAACGTTATACACTTTGTATCAGTTATACCTAGGCTAATTAGGTAGCCAAGAAACCCAATTGTTTTTGCATGCAGAAAAATATACGTACACTTAACAGGGATTTTAAAAATAGTAGTGGTCGTTCACAAGTGGTTGACACTTTTTTTATTAGTTTATATCCATAAACCAAGCCCTAAATAAAAAATGCGCACCAAACAAAAATATTTACTGATCCTGAGCCTAACATATGCTTCTAGATGTAAACAACTTTTAGGGATTATTTTGTAGCGTGTCTTTTGTCGTACGAGTTTAATATCTCGCCATATTACCTCAAATGGGTTTTAATTCACGGATAATTCTATCACGTAGTTTATATATGCTCCTAAAATTATTTGTTAGACTGTTTGGGTAAAGGCAGCAACCATCCAATGGACGAAGGACAGGACACTTGTTTATTTAGAAGTGGCATTTAACCTTATTCTGTTAAGATTAAAATCACCTAACAAATTCCTAAAAATCGGGACCTACCAACCAAGTTAAAAGCTCCGATATAACCCTTGTGCGGAAATAATTTTAATTACATACCGAGCGAAACGTGGTGGTTTAAACAACTAGGTCATGCAAAACACGCTGTAAGAACTCAATTTTGTACCGATATCCAGTCAGGCGCTCTTATAATAGTGACGCTGTTCTCTAAGATGTGACAGTAAGACGGGTATTACAGGACAAAGAAATACCGCAGAGACTTAACCAAAACTTTTTCACTTGCACCAAAAAAGATACACTTGTGCACGAATCTTTAACTTCCGTATACATTTGTATTAAAATTTGATTTAAAGTAATGCAGGTCTACAGCAGAAGTAATTAATATTAATTATGGGGGTTAGTTATCTGGGGGTGGAAAAAACTGAAAGATATAGCAGATCCATGATTGTAAAATGCTCCATGTCGTTCTACATGACGCAGCATAGAGTCATGGTTAAGTGCATGCAGCTTGTTGATAAGAATCATTGGATCAGGAAAGCTGGGTAAATCGTTACAAGCGATATACGAACTGCTAGCTCACAATGTTAAAATCTTTAAGGAAACTTTAAATCCACTAAGAAGAGGTTTCAAAATCGTAAACATGGTCACTGCAATTGTTCATAGTTTGCTTAAAATTCAATGGAAAAGGATTGAGATCTAATACCGGTGTCTTGCTAAATTAAGACACGGTTTGTAAATTAAAAAGTGCAATGGCAGGATGCACCATACATTATATAAACGTAATATATAGATCATATATTTTAGTAATAACATATTTTTACAGCCGTTTCCTGTCCGATAAAACGCGGATAATGCAACCCATACCGCCTTTGGCAGCAACCTGCAAAAGAAAGGATTGGGTTAATTTTAAGTGGAAATATTTTCTGGCTTGTTATCACTGTTATAGAGCTAAGCTAAATGGTTGTGGGATCAAAATTAACAGCTAGCTGGTCACCATGGGCAAGGCAACTAGTTGATGTAGCATTAAACTAGTAGATCACAGAAGAATGCAGTACCATGTGTTTCAGGTGTGAACGTGCAAATAACATATCAGTATTAACCAGCATTGATGCTGAGAACACAAAAATATATAATACACTTCTGGAATACTATCGCTGAGTTTTCGCAATAAACTAACTTCATCAGAAAAGTTGTAAGCCTAGTAAGGCAGTTAGACGGTGTTCTCATAATAAAATAATTACAGTTAGTCTAAACCTTTTCGTGCCAGGTAAGTAAGAAACCGCATTGCTGTCCATCAAGACCAAGAGAAAAACCTTTGTAGATATATTTCATAAGTGTGTCAACCTCCTCTGTGCTAAGTGATTGCAGTGTATTGGATATTTCGCTGACTTTCATTGTAGAGATCACTCGCACAAATAGTAAAGTTGCTTGCTCCTGTAAAAAAGAAAAGGCACATTTATATTCTTACACATCGTACAAACAAATAAAACAGATTTAACGTTTAATACTAAATCCAAACAAATCGAAATCTCTTCGAATTGGACATGGTTCAATAGAAAGTAACATACAATGGAAATAAATTAAAATAATCTAATTAGGCGTTTCACGGTAACTTGTTGCTTTTTTGTTTGTGTTATGAACTTAAATCACTTAACCATTTTCTAATCTATTTAGTGGTTAACTACTGACAAACCGGTTAATTGTTAACTGATGCATAACCCTACTATGCTATAACGTACTGTACAAAGAAGATTATCTGAAACAATAATTGTCAGTGTGCAATCACCTTGACTTGGACCGACTTGGTGCGAATTGGGGGATTCTGCAAGCAAGCTTTCAATGCATCTAATGCATTTCCACCCATAAGCAGATTATTGACGGTATTTGCATCTGGACCAGTATCTCCCTGTTCAGTTTGTTCATCATGAAACTTCTCCTCGTCGTATTGATCCACATCAATCCTTCGGAATGCATGGGTGCTTGTGTTTTTAGACATTTCCTTAGTTCAGGTCACTTGTAAACTAACTTCAGTTAATTTAAACCACTAACCACTACTAGTAGCTACATAAAATAAACAAAATAAAGATAACTCTGGCTTGTAAAGTAGTAGAAGCATGTAAAAATTTGAAACAGCATATTTCATATTAGGTTGTTTTATAGTAAAAAAACGGTGTTAATGGCAGTATTAGAAATGATCAAGTTGCTCTAAGAAAAAATTATCTTCTTTTTGAATCAGTCATTTCCTTTGGAACAACTACATACTTCTGTGCCACTCTTAAAGCAGGGGAATACCCGTCTGCATATGTGTTATCCTCAAACAAAACAGAGTAATCTTCATGAGCTGTTGTAGGTTGTTTGCTTATCACTGCCCTATAGAAACATGTGGTTTGTGGATACAGAGCCATCACCAATGCACCTTTCGGAAACAAAGCTTCCGGGTCCGTCTCGGGGTTAGCCTTCCATTGAGGAAGTGGAACAACTCTTCTTTTGCTGAGAACATGATGCTCTCTACCCTCTTCATCAATATCATCAACCTCATACTTTTGCAAGTATGTGTTAAATGTAACAACTTCAGCTAAAATCCACTGTTCTTCTGGTTCATCTGTTTTCACCCTTGCAGCAACTTTGTCTCCGGGCTTTGCAATGTAATCTGGGCCTGCGCACACAGCGCCACACAGTGGTGGAATCTTTTCATTTGGTTTTCCAATCCACAAAGGCAAGGTTTGTGCTGACTTCTGCAGCATGCTCATAAGCACACCGCGACGCATACTTTTTCGAGGCTGATCATCAAGAGGATTATAACTCGACAATCGGGCAGCTATCCTTTTTTCTTCCTGAACAGCTTTGATCTTAGCAATAATATCGAGGCCTTTTTTAAGAAGGTCCGATTCGGAATCTGCGTCATCTAGGGCAGCACTGTACAGATTCCTTAACTTCTGCTTGAAATAAGTTGACAGCTTCACTTCACCCTGCATTTTTTCCTGAGTTTTTCCAATTGCCTCCAGATTAATATTTCCCTCTTCTCGTTGTTTTTGAGTTACTTTAATAACTTCATGAAGTTCGGTCAAAAGCTCCTGAACTTTGCTTTCACATTCTACAAATGTTAGTTGGTTGTTGGTTGCAGTTGAAACTGACGGGGATAGTGTAAGTGGCGAGGGTGAACCTCCATCTGATCCTTGTAGTTTTCCCCGCCTTAGCATATTTCCAATTTGTTTTCACCTTTTAATAAATAAAATGTGTTAAGAAATGCTTGTAGTAGCCCAGACTATACTTTTACTTGTAAAGTAAACACAAGACGATAAATTAATTATTAAGTGGTAGATTACACAAAATACAATGGTACTGTAACTTAAAGGCGGAGTTGTTGACAAAAACACATTTAACTAGTCTTTATGACTTAAAAAATATTCAATTCAAAAAAGGCTTGTGGTCACATTATAAAAATTAAAGTATTTCAAATAACAATAGCTTTGATGATCTTAACGATAAAGCTAAAATTCTAAACGATCAGGTTATAGTACCATAACTAATGAAAGTGTTCTTGTTGTCATCATATTATTATTTTTATCATACTCACAAAAACAAATAGACGGTGTGGTATTGTACTATAGGGGGAAAACTAAAACGAGGTTAACTGCACACCAAAATGAATATTAGGGCATTATAGTTAGTTTTAAATATAAGGTTAGAGTTATTTCTGCGGTTAAAATTAATTTCCATAGTTTTGGTGAGCAGTTTCCCTCCTTCCCGCTTTCCCTCCCTTTAGCATCGCTCGTCTATAGCCCCATACGAAGAAAAAATCCCAGTGACCGACTGGCGCTTTGGCACCGTACTTTAGACGCCAGTACTTTTACTCATATAGTTATTTGAAGTGGATATTATAATCTATAACATGAAATATCGTTATCGGTAAAATAAATTATCTGCATTACCTGTTAACGACGGCCAAATTAAAAACAAATGTAACACACCCAACCTAACTTCACTGCAGGAAATAACTAAAGGTATATTACGTTGGAGGCAGCAGAGGTTGTCTTCAGTGTTTTACAATTGATATTGTCCAAGAAATTCTTAAATTATTTTACATAAACCTGCGTTATTATTTTATGGCACCAAAATATTTAACATAATTTTTCATATCATATATATGACAGTAAGTTTTACTTTGTAATTCTTATGATTCCTTATTCGTCTAGGTAATATAGTAGCGTATTTTTATTAGGCAGCACTGTGCGATTTTATTTGGCATTGTGGACAGAATCGTTGTTGAGCTCCTTTTGGATTGAAGAATTGAGATGGTGTGTTTTGTTTAATTTATCTGTTTTAATCTTTGTTGTTACGTTATCCAGATGAAATTTGTCTAAAGTTTAAGCATCAGTCTTTCTTAAAGTACAGTTAAAGACAACTAGATTCACGTATTTTATACATACTAATTTATACCGGTTGTTAAGATCACGTCTAGTATTATATTTGACGGTATATGAATCGTATAATGGAATTTTTAAGATTTTAATAAGTTATTGTCGTTAGGCTCGCATCAAGGCCAAGGAACTTCGCGGAAAGTCGAAAGACGAGCTGCTGAAGCAGCTGAACGACTTCAAACAGGAGTTGTCGACGTTGAGAGTAGCGAAAGTGACCGGTGGTGCGGCGTCCAAACTTTCAAAAATCTGCCTTGTACGCAAAAGCATTGCGCGCGTGCTCACCGTTATCAATCAAACTCAAAAAGAAAACTTGAGGAAATTGTTTAAGGTACCACTATATTGTTAAATAGTCTGCTAGGTTTACAAACTAATCTGGAAAGTAGGGCTTTCCTTATCTGTGGGGCAACGCACTCTTTTTTGGAACAATAGGGGATATCATAAGCAAGAAGAAATATTTTCGTCACTACCATGAGTGGAACGGTGTAAGGCTATTTTGTGCAGGGGACGGGTTTTATCTTTATATACCGTTACCCCGTCTTGCTCATGTTAGTGACGAAAATAATTTTTTCTGGTCATAATATACCCCGTCCCACTTATGATGTAGTAGTCTGTTGTTCTGCGGATTAATGAAGCCCTGCGAAGTAAGACATATCTTGGTCTCCAGAGTAGTTTAAATGCCTTATTTATAAAATCTGATACGATCCTTTTAAAGTATAATCGTGGTTTAAATACTACTTCAGTAATAAAAAAGAAGTTGTTTTTTTTTAGGGAAAGAAACACAAGCCAAAGGATTTGCGGCCGAAGAAGACCCGTGCACTCCGCCGCCGTTTAAACAAATATGAGGAGAATCTCAAGTCGGCAAAAGCTTTGAAAAAGGCTAGATTGTATCCGCAGCGCAAATTTGCAATTAAGGCATAAGGTTTTAATAAACCATCTAAAAAAAATTGTTGATTTTTGTATTAATTTATTGTGAACTACTCTGCCAAATGATTGCGAGATCAAAATCTGGCCGGTTGGTCTAACGGTTAAGTGCGCCGCCTTTCAATCGAAAGGTTGCAGGTGCGAAACTGGTCGCTAGCTAGTTGGTTGTGTCCTTGGGGAAGGCACTTTATGGACATTGCCTGAACCCAGCAGATTAATGGGTTCTACCAAATTGAAGGAATGTGTCTATCATCTACAACACACTGCAACAGCTCCGGTAACCCGACGGTGGGCGCGAGGTGATCGTGTGTTAACCCCCTTGGTTTTCCCATCCACGGGGATAAACATGAATATCTCATCTAAAACCAGCTACTACATTTTCTTAGTTCTCGAGCATTTTTTAATCCAACAAAGTGCTTGACAATCAATGCATTTAGATTTGTGGTATCGCTCAGTATTATATAGTGCGTGCAGCAATAATGTAGATAGAGGACCATTGAATGTCGATTACACAGCCGCATCTTTAGGTTATTTTAGTCTTAAGCTTTTTCTGCTTTATATCATCACACTAACTTGTGCAAGACTTTTTTTGTAACAGTATTTTAGTTATCTGCATAATTTATGATGCTACAACACACTTTTTGAATTGGTCCATAGTCTCTTAATTCCAGGAAAATATTAAAATCAAAATTAGTTTTCCACGGAAATTACATGCAGAATAAAATGGTGTGCTTTCTAAACGGGTAGGATAATAGAGCAGTTAGATAAGCACTATTAGCAAGGATTAAAGCATTATTTGTCATACTGGATTTTAAGCGTTATCATATTGGAATACATGCTCGCGGTAAAATTACAGTGTAAAAACGAGAGCTGTTTTCGTACAATATAGCAGTTTGGAAAATGTGCGAAACATTAAGTGCACAACACAAACACACTGTAAATTCTTGTAATAGTATGTCATTGTTATGTTGTAAGAGCAGCATAGCACCGGAAGAAATATGGCAATCAATTCAATAAATGGTCTCTTTGTACTAAATCAATTTCGTCTAATCATGTAAGAAAAGTAATCAGTCCACCATCTCTCCAAGTAAAATAAATACAAAAGTTGTTAAGTAACTTGATACAAGTGTCACTGAAGCTTGTTGCTTGACATCTTTCTTGAACGAGACCTGTGACAAGTACAAAGAACTGGTGTAAAAATAATTCGACTTTAAAGCTTTCCAACCTAGACTGGGGCCAGTCTTGTAGGTTAGAAAAAATACAGGGTGTCCCAAAAAATGACACCAATTAAGATGCAAATATCACATAAAGTATGAACTTGAAATCAATGAAACTTAACAGGCATATGAGTTGACATAATTTATTTTAAAAAATATTGTCATTTACGCGTTGTCAACAGTACAACACACGTGCTTTATTGAGTTTCTGGAATTCACAGGTTTTCAATGTGTGATTTTAAAATGGTGTCATTTTTTTGGGGACACCCTGTATTTACTTAAGGAATTCAAAGAGAAAGTAAATTGTTGTGTTATGACTACTTATCTGAAACTAACAATGCATAACTATGAGATCATATAAGTTAGTGTGCAGGCTTTTTGTTTAGAGGGTTTTCTTTATATTTATAAGTCTTTTGTTGCAAATAAAATATTCTTATTTATACTCAAGAAACAGGAAAAAAACAGCAATACAATAGCCGTTAAAGCACATTGATTATCAAATCAAGGTTTATTGATTTTGCAACATCAGTTTCACCTGGATTCTTGTCTTGAAGTTGTATATTCAAACCACATAATATTTGGGATTAATGTGGAATCTCGTATCATAAAAAACTCACAAACTTTCCAGGAAACAATGAATGGGAACCAAGGTGAGAGAAGCAACTGAAAAAAAGGATTCACCAGAAATAAAACTATTATTTTCCATTTCTTTATTCAGATTACAAAAATATTAATATTGATTATTTTAGAAACATAAAAATCCTGCAATCCGAAAATTGTTAGAACACACTTACATAAATTTTGGAAATGAAATAAGACATAAATGCAAGACTTAAAAAAAAGGATACATAAAACACTTATATTTTGGTTTCTTTAGCACTTCTATTTAAACTGCATTTTTAAATTGCTTTTTGCTGCCGTTTATACCAACAAACACACCTACACAGTTTAGGACATATTATTTGTTCGGTTATGTTTTTCAATAGGTAATCGATAAGAGACATATAGTTATAAATGGTACTGCCTACAACTAGCACAACTTACTTGAGTTATTGCAAACCAAGATACACCTAGTATCGTTCCAAAGATGAATCCCCATAACACTTGATTGAAGAAGTGGTAGAGTAGATAGACTCTACTGTATGACACCATGCAACCTGTCACAACACACAACCCACACATACCATGCTTCCACAGCATGTCCATTATGCCGTTGTTGTTATGTGACCTGAGATTATCATATTTACACAAAAATCAATTGCTTAACATAGAACAGGATAGGATAGTATGTTGGTTCTCTAACAAGAACCACATGCTCAAAGACAAGTTTGCAGAGCTATTGATATAAAGTGTATAGGATAGATATTGCTTTATTTTGTGTTCAATCTATGAAATCACTGGGTTAAAGTATATCCATTAAGTACTTTGCTCATCAATCTAAAAATCTTTCAGCGGACATTTGAGTGTGCTGCCAGTAGGGCTGTGTATCAATTAACTGGTTAACCAATTTGTTGTCACTTAACCATAAACAAAATCAAATGGTTAACCAATATCTGTATAAACTTAAGTTACTGTGAAAACGTTAAAACTAATCAACTCCTCTAGTGTTCCCTATGTACAATGTCCCTTTAATATTGAGTGATGTACAGTAGAACAGATTTTTTGTGATTGGTTAACCTTTATCAAAATCTGAGTATATTAATCACCCTAGCTAATATATTTATCACCCCAGTAAGTAAAAAGATAAAATGCATTTTTAAGTTAGCCTTGTAGCATACTTAACTGGTGGGCTGCTCAAATAAGGTTATTTAGTGGCCAGGATAATAAGGAACAAATTGAAATAATTTTTACAACTTTAAGGAAATTTGCATTTTATAATAATCATAGTTTTTTTACTAAAAGGTAGATATATTTTAAGGGTTGGGAGTCGGTATTTATATAGCTCACCTTATGTATATGAACAGTATGACATATGAAATGAAAAACCAAACAAATTGGGAATGGGATGAAGGCCAACCATGCTCCACATTTAAAACTGTGTGGCCCGCAATCGGCCGTGCTTCTTGGACTATATGCTTGATGATAAAATTCACTGATTCGTTGACAAAAATGCCGACGAAAAATACAATCTAAAATAAAGTATTAATTTTTGTTTGAATGTGAAACTGGGTAAATGGGTGCAAAATAAGTTACAGTACAATTTCCTACATTTTTATTTGCATTGCCTATTATTTATTGTACACTACCAGTAAGTGTTAAAAAGAAGTAATGGCCACTAGGTAACATCAGTTTAAAACAATGACGTAAACTACCCTAATAAAATACGGTAGTACATAGCTAGAAGCATTTTTTATCAATATTCTGGCCTATCTTTATTTGCTTTAATGCTGGTACCAAGTACCAAAACTTTGGGTTTAAAAAATAAATCCTGAACAATATTGTTTTCAAATACAACACATTGTAATAGCTTCGACAACTTAAGCTTGGTCATAAAGTATTTGACAATAAAAGAAAAATAATTTTAACACATGGAGTTCATCGGATAAATTAATTTGGTTATTGAAAGGTTTGTGGGTTTTAGTTGGAAACGAGGGTTGTGAGGTAATAATGGGTGAAGTGTGTCGAGAATGGTATGGTCACACAAATTTGGCTGCAGAACTGATTACTCCAAGTTTGCAACCACCAGTCCACACCAGTAAAATTACATGACCAGTCATTTAATACAAATAGTACCATAG
>CH003137.1:702472-764293 GCA_000149265.1 Ciona savignyi
CTAAAACAGCCCGATTTAGTTTTTGATGGCTTCGGGGAATTTCCCATGGGCTTAGTACATAAGTTTCTGTTTTTTTACATATGTGGGTCATGTTATCTAACAATTCTTAAAGTTTTAATCCAATTTGACAAATCCTTTTTGAAGATTTCAGTGCAATGTTACATGCTTGTCACAATCATGAGTCAGGAACATATCTTCGTTTTTAAGGGAGTTACCCTAAGTAAATGTTTTCTTTCTTTTAATTGACATAGAGTGGCTAACGATCCAGCATTCCACTAAATCTGATCAAAATTAGAGCAGCCGTTCAAACGCTATGGCTCGAAAAGCTATTTTTTAGAAAAATAACCGTTTTGGATTTTAACGTCTCAGGGGAATTCCCCTAGATTTATCACGGACAATTTTTTTACTGCGTATTTAGACCATGTTGTCTAACAAATGACCAAGTTTTTTTACTATTCTATTATTCCTTTTGGTAGATGTCAGGGCGTTATGCCATGCCTGTCACAATCATAATTTGAGAACAAAATCTTTTTTTAGGGTATTTTCCTAGATAATTTTTTTTATTTTTTCTAATTGTTATGAATTAGTAGGTAATGAACTTACATTCCACGAAATCTGAATCAGATTGAAGCAGCCGTTTAAGCGCCATGCCCAAAAAAGCTACTTTTTTTAGAAAAAAATACCCGTTTTGGTGTTTAACGCTCCCAGGGAATTCCCCTGGATTTATCCCCCAAACTTATGGTTTCTGTTCATCTAGACCATGTTGTGTAACAAATACCAAAGTTTAATTGCGATTTCATTTTTCCTTCCGGTAGATGTCGGGGCGACATGGCGTGCTTGTCACAGTCATGATTTAAAAACAAAATGTTATTTTTTAGGGTATTTCCCTAGGTAATTTTTTTATTTCTTTTAAGTGTTAAATCAGTTACTAATGCACTTACATTTTACCAAATCTGATTCAAATTGGAGCTGCCATTCAAGCGCTATGCCCAAAAAAGCTAGTTTTTTAGAAAAAAATACCGTTTTGGTTTTTAACGTTCCAGGGGAATTCCCTTGGTTTTATCCCCCAAAATTTTAGTTTCTGTTCATCTAGACCATGTTGTCTAACAAATGGCAAAGTCTCATTGCGATTCCATTTTTCCTTCTGGTAGATGTCGGGGCGACATGCCATGCCTGTCAAGCGTTTGACGAAAAAAAAGAAAAAAAAAAAAAAAAAAAGAAAAAAAAAAAACGGACAAAAACAATATGTGTCCCAATTTTTCAAATGGGACCCATAAATAAGGGTTAAGACATTGGTGGTTAGTGAAAAGTAAGGGTGAGTGTTCGGGCGAGGTAAGTGTTAAATTCTTGGGTGTAGATAAAGGGTTGTGGTTAATGTTTGATTACCAACTTATTTTGCATTTTCCCTTCCTCCCTCTTTACTGTTTTCCAAAGTCATTGCAAATGTTCCAAAATATTTAAAATATAAATTCCAATACCTCTTCCCCAAATATAGTATGTATGCTTGCTAAGTTATTTAAAAGCTATAAACAAAAGGTTCTTTAAAATTTATTTACCATTGTAAGAATTTAAAAATTTATAACACTTCTTTCATTTGACAATAAACAGATAATATCCTATTGTTTTTAATACAGAGAATAAATTATTTACCGTTGGACAAGCGTCGGTTTGCACCCTACAGTCATTCATATCTGCTGCATCTATAATATAAAACACTCCATATCATACATTTATACAATTACAGCATCACAAATAACTATCTAGCCAAAATTTAAATCTACTAAAAAAGGCAATGTCCATTAAATCCATTGCCTAATGACACAATCCCCAAGAAGTGTTCAGGATAAGAATCGATCAGGTACCTATGGGGTCATGACCTCCGCACATACCCTTTTGGAGATGAGGCAATATATCTTAAATTAGAGGATATAATTAGAGGACATATAATTCAGATTACCTTTGTCAGGTTACTATAGTACTCACAAAGTTCATGTGATGTGACCATCAAGTACCTTTCCGAACGAAAGAACCATCCAGCCAATGGCTGGTTTAAATCCCACAACGGTTCATTAGATTTTATCACAATATATACCAGTACCTAGTAAAACAAAATCTTGCATCCAGGTGAAACACCATAATCAGGTGTCAAACCTTGATCTCCCAGTAAAAATTCAAGTACTTTTGCGAGTAAATGAAAAAAATTAGACCCTAATCACATTTTACTGTACCACAAAAGACGATAGGTCAGTACATTTATCCGTAAGCAAAATCGTAACTACAAAAAAAGGTGCCACTGTGCACAATGTAGTCAGCGCTTTAGATTTAGACAGGGTTTTACCAGGATAAGAGAAGGGGTAAACAGAGGTCAAGTATTTTATTGGGTAATCGCGCAGTGTGCAGCCAGTTAAAACACTGTACATAGGGGCATAGCTTAGGTAGAGTAAAATTGATAGAGCAGCCAGGCCAAGCGAGGCACCACAGAGTGCTCTCTCCTATTATGGCATTGCACACAATTTATATAATAATTACAACAGGAAAAACATGTTTGTACACGAGGCTTGGCATGCGTTAAACAGAACTCGCAGAAAACGATTTGTTGCACCCGCAAGTTTATCATTTTTATGTGTAGTATAATATGCATAGTTCGACGCCGGAAAATGACAACAATGACAAATTGCTTCCTGTGTGTATTATCGTTTTTAGACATGTTATTTTCTGCTTGTAAACACGTTTTTTGACATGTTATTTTTGTATTGGCTTTGTATTGCCACAGAGTACTTTTCTGGTTCCATGACAACTGAACCCCTTACAACTGAACCCCTTACAACTGAACCCTTACAACTGAACCCTTTACAACTGAACCCCTACAATTAAGCCCCTTACAACTGAAATCCTTTTAACTGGACCCCTTTAAACTGAACCCCTTTACAACTGAACCCATTTCAATTGAACCTATTTACAACTGAACCCCCTTTTCAGTTAAAAGTCTTCGGTTAAAAGGGGTTCAGTTGTAAAGGGGTTCAGTTGTAGGGGCTCAGTTGTAAGGGGTTCAGTTGTAAGGGGTTCAGTTGACTGGTCACCACTTTTCTAGCCATGTAAGAGTTTCCTATATAACCGATTGTGGTTAATAAGAACAAAAAAACTAAACTACCAAACTGTAACTATGACTGAATGACGTATGTGTTTAAAATGAAGAATAAACCTTATGCTGAAACATGATTTAGATCAGGGGTTCTTAAACTGGGGGGCGCGCCCCCCTTGGGGGGCGTGAATGCTTCTCAAGGGGGGCGCGAGCATGACAGTGACATATTTATGTGAAAGTAGATTTTTGACACTTGTGAGTATAAAGACAAAATGTCGTAACAAACTGGATCTTCGATGTTCGTTGTCTTCAACAAAGCCTCGAATTAAACGACTAGTTTCCCTAAAACAGTTGCATCCTTCACACTAAGCAGGGTTATGTATGGCAAAAAAATTATTGTTCTATTTTTCGCAAATTTGATTTTTGAGTAGGTGAGGCGTGAGCATGAATCACAAATCTCAAGGGGGGCGCGACTGAAAAAGTTTAAGAACCACTGATTTAGATTATAAAACCAAGAGTACTAGTCAGAAGCAGCGTTTCTGTGGTTTAAAGCGTCCGGTGAATTTAAAGCCATTAAACTTGCCATTAGCGCGGCTCGTTAGAACGATAGGTAGCCTCAGCCCAACCCGCTACAAACCGACCATAAACAAGCGTAAACAATATAGAGCTTAACAGATTCATCGACTGAGCTGGCAAAAACAGGAAACTAATCTTAACTTCCCATGCACAAAATATGAACACATGGCATGGTGACTTAATAGTTAATATATACAGCGACACAATTATATATTGGATTCCCACAACAGAAGTTGCTCGATGTGGTCAGTAACAGTCTATAGGGGCAATCCCCAATATTAACGTCCTGCGGGGAATCACCTGTTAGGTGGTGTTCGGTCATGTGATGCGTACTCATAAACCGGAAGTTCGGAACTTAATAATGACTTTCGGTTTGATCATTATGTTGGTTCCGTTGTTTGGGAATACAATAAAATAAAAAAGGTTATTAAATCGGTTAAAAACTTCTGCATATGTTAACGTATTTAGGTGTCCCAGATAGCAAACGTCGGTCGGTAGTACGTTGGCCCAATCACGTTTTAAAATCGGCCCGACAAGTCGCGTTACCGTCGGGCCAGTGCCTTTTTGGCCGTCGGCCCGACCTCGGATTATAGTTGGCCGCGACGGTGGATTGGTTGGCCCAACATGTCGCATTAATGTCGGCCCCATGTCGTATTTGTCGACGGCTCGACGTTGGCTTGCAGTGGGCGGCGATGTCAAACCAATATCGTCCCAACGCTATTTTTCCAGTTTTGCCAACGATCCTTTGGCGCCGACGTCAGCCCAATATCGCGCCGACGTCAGCCCAATTATATACGATTTGCTTAATAATTACAAATGGTTTGTATCAAAATGTATTATTATTATTTTGGAAGTAAAAACAGTGATAAAGAAAATATGAAATTAAAAAAAAACGTTAAATTGTCCTGTACAACAGTGTTTTTGACGTATGACTCGAGTAAAAAACGAAATGTTGAAAGAAAATACAAAATTACACAATTTCGGCCTACACTCAAATAAACGTCCCGCGTTAAGAGTTAATTCTGAAGCGTTTCTTCTCTTCATTTCTTTCTCAGTGTGTTTTCTGTGTCGCTCTTGTCGACCCCCGTCACGGTTCTTTGCGTACCCAAGCCAGTCTCCAATCTTTGCTTCTATTTCTACGTCTGTAGCTCCTGCTGTTATACGGTTTCAACGAACGGCTCCTGTTAAAAAAGAATATTACAATGTTTTAAGACTGTTAATGTATTTTCGGTGAGGAAAAAAGTCTTTCCTTGAACCAAAATATAGCAATGACCACCATTACATGCAAATGCAACACAAAGCAGTAGCTTCGGTAACCCGAGAGCACGAGATAACCAGATGATTGTGATTGGCCGTTTTTTAAAATCCTTGTCCCATTAACAGAAATAGATCTCGGTATTCCCAACTAAAATTGCCTGGCATTTTACGTGTTACGTCTTTCCCTGGCTCCTTCTTAACTAGACGTAGCACAAAAGGATTTCTTGTTACAAAAACGAGCAACTCCAGCAATATCAAAACGTTCTTCCAACTTAAACTAATGTTCCACTTTAACATCAGGATAATACTAAAATTTGCGGTTTTTAAAATATTTTACACAGTAGGGCAAACTTGTAAACTTTACTTCTATACATAACGAGGAAAGGCAAAAGTCAATTCACTGCGAAAAACATCACAACCACTCACTACAAAAAAACTCTGAAATCTTACTCATTCGAAACAACAATAACAATAATAGCATTGTTACGACTAATAGGCCCATTTATAATATTACTACCAACGTTTGGAGAGCAAAATAGACTACTTACTTTGAATAACTCTCTTCAATAATCCAAACATTCAATTTTTGACTGTTGTGTTTGTATCCTCCAACACTTCCCAGATATCGTATCTGTTTATAAAATAAGAGGTTTTAGTTAGCCGACGTTTTTTTTAGGTTTGTATACTGATTAAAAAAAATTAATAAGTTTATGTGGTGGTTTGAAAACTGATAAAAGTCTAAACAGCAAGGCAGAAAAACAAAAAAACTGTTTTGATTATTATAAGGTTGCTGTTAAACCACAATTGGCATTTATACTTAGGTTGTTCGCAAAAAAATAATTTAAATTGTCTGGCTGGTTATTCTGGCGGTTAAGTGCGTCGTCAATCGAAAGAGTGCAGTTGCTGGGCGCGAGGCGATCTGACGATTGCCTGTGTGTTAACCCTTTGGTTTTCCCATTCACGGGGATAAACATGAATAGTTTACCCTTTAGCCTAAATTCCACTAAAAGTTTCCGCCATTAAAAACTCGGTTAAACATATCTTCTTGTACCTGGATTGGTACATAAAATGCGCGGATTTAAATTATCGCATAACAATGAAGTTTGTTTGTTACCTGTATTCACTTCTAATACATAAGGCGATTTTAAGGTTTAGCCCAGAGTTTACAATCTCAGGGGGCGAGTTTAAATAGCTGAATAGTAATAGATAGTAACTACGAATAACAAAATAATTTAAACATTAATTAAATGCGGGTCGAAATAAAAGCTTTACATTCATATGATTTTATCAAGCCAAGCAGCGGGTATGTATGATTAACATTACATACACACACACAATTAAATTTCCACATTCTCCAATTTGACTTACCAAATTGTTTTCTACTTTGTTATCACACTAAGCATCCTCAAGTTGGTCTAGAGCTTCCATATCTCTCATTGGCAGCTTCTGCAGCAGCTCAATGTTTTCTTTACATCCAAGATTCGATGTTCGCGGAATTGTTGTAACATTTGCTTAGGGGATATCACTTAGTTGGCTATACAATAGAGGAAAGTAAATTCATTAAATGCAGAAGTGCCTTATAAACACGCATATATGCACACCAGAAAGAAACATATACTTACTTTATTGCATACCAAATGCTCAGTTTGGCTGTCCGACATCTGTTCTCGTAGCTTTTCACTGGTTAGACTTTCAGCCCTGACAAAACTGGTTAGACTTTCAGAGTTTCAGTGGTGACAAAACTGGTTAAACTTTCAGTCCTGATAAAAAATGCGGGAAAGCCGTTGGAGCAAAATTAACTTTAACCCGAGCTGCCAATAAAAAATTTGAAAAAGCGCGCGTATTTTTTGCCTAATTTTTAATTGGATGATACAGTATTTATGTACTCAGTGACGTAATCTTTATATTCAATAATATTTATTACAATTTTTTAAATTCACACTAATAACAAACAATAAATTCAATGAAAAACAAATCGGTTTGTTTTAAAAACCAACCTTGGAACCTTTGGTTAAACTGCTCTCGGTTATTATTTTAAATCTATGTTTTTGCAATAACTAAAGTTTTATTATTTATAACCAATATTTTAAAAACAAAACATGGTGTTTTGTACCAGTAACTCGTAAAATTCAGAACATCAAGTGCAATTAATTTTTTACGTTTTTTATTTTTTAAATAATGCTGGGCATCCATCATGGGGCCAACGTAACCACGACGTTAGCATGCGACATCTCTAACACAGTATAAAATCTGCTCCCTAATATATCTAACCCATTGGAAAATTGGTGAAATAAAATGTTTTATTATAGCATAAATAATAAAACAGATTGACGCGAAAAACTTCGTATTTTAATATCAACGGGCCAACGTTGGGCTTCCGTGGATTGCCAACCGTTGGCCTTGCGATGAAGAGCCAACGTAAGCTCGCATTTCGCTTCTATAATTCAGGAAAAAAATAACAACCACGCTTATACTACATGTATAGCTACATAACTGTTTACGTTTTTTGACTTTTTATGTATCTGTTTCACTTCCGATAACGCTGGGCCAACGTTATAATTGTCACGTTTAGCCAACGCCGACGAAAAATTGGTTGGCCAACGGTTAGCCAACCGACGCTTGCTATCTGGGGTGTATATGTTTTGCATAGCCCAATTTTCGTCAAACCCAAAATCATAAAAAGGTGATTCAACTACGGCACTTAAAAAATACACACCTAAAGGGTACGGCACCTAATGTGTTCTACCGAGTTAAGCGAACATCTTTTAGCACCGAGATAATTGGCCGCTGACGACGTCGTTATCAAAATTCCAAGAAACAAAGGTGTCGTAATTGGCCGCCGACGACGGCCTTATCAAAATTACAAGGAACAAAGGAATCTCTAAATGACGAACGGCTGTCTCAATTCACGATGCGATCAACGCAACCTGGGAAAACGTTTAAACCCAGCGCGCAATTATTTTCTATTGTATCGACCGCCAAGATCATCTAGTGTGCGTGTTTTAGATACTTTGCATTAGATGTTTCACAATCCACAGTCTGTCTTGCCTAGCCTCTTGTGGTAACTAGGGCATAATATAGCAAAACTGCTACCCGTCTAATAATACTAAAGAAAATATCTATAAATATTAAGCAGCCGCTACAGACTCAGGTAATCCGACGATGGGCGCAAGGTAATCTGACGATTATAGGATAGGTTAGGATATTCATATTAATCTGAATGGAAAAAACCTAGGGGGTAAGTTGACACACTGCCAATCGCCATTACCCTTTTGTTAATGCCGATTGTGTTTCTAATAATTTATAAATTACAAACATGAATATCCTATCATAAAAGTAATATACAGCAAAATAATCTTCTGTGTTCAATATTCATAAAATATCAAATCTAGACACAGCTTTAGAGTGTCAACCACAAGTTATAACCACCACAATTTTAAAACTAATTTCGACTGAAAGCTTTAAATTTAAGTACCAAAAACTATCGGATTTTCCTGGTTACCTACCAGGGTATATACTGGCGCTTAAGTGCGTCGCCTTTCAATCGAAAGTTTGCACGTGCGAAACTGGTCGCTAGCTAGTCGGTTGTGTACTTGGGCAAGGCACTTTACGGGTATTGCCTAAACCCACCGGATTAATGGGTTCTACCATATTGAAGGAACGTGCCCATCATATACAACACATTGAAATAGCTCCAGTAACCCGACGATAGGCGCGAGGTGATCTGACGATCGCCCGTGTATTAACCCCCCTGGTTTTCCCATTCACATTCAAAGGAGACGGATTACCAGTTTAAGTGCTGGGAATAAATTTCTGTGAAATAGGATGAAGAGTGATGGCAAACTGGGTTATTTCGGCGTATAACCTTTCAGCCGACAGGTTGCAGATTTGAAAAGGTTTGCTAGCTATTCGGTTATGTGCCTGGGCAAGGTACTAAACGGACCTTGGAATATTGGGTTCTACCAATGTAAAGAAATGTTTTAATCATACACAACACACCAAAAAAAGTCCGATTTTCTGACCGTTGGCGCGAGGTAATCTGACGATTGCCCATGTGTTAGCGCGCTTTGCGTTTTCCAATTCATGAAGATAAACAAGATTATTCTATACTTTTTTTAATTAAAATTGTCCTTTTCTAATTCAGGTTATACCTCTTTAACTTCATAACTATGATGTTAAACACAATACCTACGCATGTACTTTCACCATTAAATAGAAGATAAACAACCTTTCAGAATTAAAATGAAATAATTTCCATCAAGATGCCTTCCTGTGCCATAGTTCTCGAATTCATTTTACAGTGCTTATTAATATGCCGTGGAGGCAAAAATCCCACAAAGCTATTATGCTTACAGTTAATGGTCTTCATCTAATGCCAAACATCCAGTTTTCTTTTCGAGTAACGAGCGATTAAGGAATATAAGCACACTACCTTGTCGCCTTTAGGGAGGTTTAATCTAAACTAGTATTTGACAAATTCATTTATCCAACTAGCAACATCATTTCCCTAAGTAAACAACTCTGGGTTTTACATCCATGCAAATGCTACACCACATCTTGTTACGCTTTTATTCTCTGGATACATAAAAACTGCAACCTACCCCACACTTTTACAACACCAGACAGGCAGCCATTGAAGCGCCCGTGATACTAAAGTCTATGGAATCGGCAATTCTCCGGATACATACATGCGTGATGAGTAATACAAAATACGCCTACGCGCCGGCTGATGGAGTGTACCAACTGCTATAAATAACACGTGTACTTTTAGCTTTGTATTTGTTTATTTTCGCACCATCTTACCCATCGCTGGAACTCACTACGAAGGTCTATTCCTAAAATAGAGAAGCATTATTTTGGGTGTAAAAAGAAACTAATTGGTGGGTGACCAGACGTCAGCAATTAACCGGAAACTATATTGCAAGGAAATGAATCACGTTGCAACTCACCACAATGGAATATGCTAGGTTGCAATAAATTACTGATTAGTTAGCATGTAATAAAATTCTTACGTCAGGGCATTCAATATCGCCGTCGTTAATCATATCAATAATGTCGTGAGGGTGTTTCCCATCAACTGTGCATCCAACGCTTTGCGCAGTACCAAGAATCTCCTGCAGAAGTTAATAGCGGTTACATAAATAGAGAATTTATATTAATAGCAACGTTGGGGGGGTAATTAAAGCACTGTATGCTGTGAGAACACTCGGGGAATCTGGTTTAATTTTAACAACTGCAACTTCTTCTAGGCACTGGTATTAGTTTGTTCATGAATCCAAAATTGTGTAGCTATAGTTAAAAATTGGCAGTTGGGTAGATTACATTCTATTTCTACTGTGAACATCACATGGAAACTAACCTTTACAGTTCCTGAGAAGAATCTGGCCATGGATCGCTCACGCATTATACGTGCCACTCCGTACACATCTTCAAGTGTAATGTTGCCATTGTGCTTGACTAGGGTTAAATAAACAGAAGTTTTTTGTAAGGTTTGTGTGACACAAAACATTTTTAATAAAATTATGCCGAATCTTTTACATTGTTGCTTAGTAATTATATATTTGTAAAAAAATAAAGGCTTTACCACGCTTTTATTGCCTAGATCTCTATTTGTTAACGGTGTTGAGATTTCACCGATGGCTTGTTACACTTCACGTGTGGATAGGATGCCAACCCCAACCATTATCTTGTCGACTTAACAAACCAAGTATCAAAATGTGCACATGAGCAGTCGGTTTTTTGGTTATTTTGCACATTTTTAACTATGGTTCATTGAATCGACAAGAATACTTACTGTTCTTAACCTTCTTTCGGTCACGATGTGGTTCTTTGAGAGCTTTGATCACCAATGATGATGCACTTGGGACAACTGATACGGTGGCTTGTCTGGAATAAACAATGTTCATTTAGACATGACATATGCGCAACATCACTGCTAATTATTCAGTTAAGTAAGCACGAAGTACGGCATATTCATGCTCTTATTTAACATATAAGAGTACAAATTTTTTTTCTAAAAATATTTTTTGCTTTTATGTGTTAAAAGCACAAATTGTTGCAGGAATTTGCCATATTGCACAACTCTTATAGAGTACAAAAGGTAGATAGCAAAATGTATACAATGTTATTAGCGCATCAAAGTATATAATTCCCATCAGGTTCGGTTAATAGATCATTGAATATACTAGAAGGCCATTTATGCTGACATTTTGGAGAGAAATTAACTACTTGCAAAAAGTTATTCCGAATTGAATATTGCATAAATGATCTTGAAGCAACCACCAATCTCACTGCGCCGTACTTTGTCATCATTTGGGAATTTGTAAATACACTATTCCTACAATGCTATTACCTACACAGGTATTTATAAAACAGAATACTCAATTGGTATATTGAACATGATGAAAACAGTACATTAAATAGCAAAGCAATTCCAAGTACTGGACTGCTTCCTATGTTTCGTATGATGCGCCAGGTATGTTATATGTGGCACACGCACTACTTTTAAGGAAACTGGTGTAAAAATCATGTTGGAGTGAAGTCTCCCTTTTAATATATATATAGGCATTTATTTTAAAATTTGAATAAAAGTAAAAAAAATTACTGTATATTAAAATATATGCAAAAAGACCAAATAAAAACGGACTTTTCGATAAAGTTCCAGTATATAGGACACTATTTTTTTAATATTTTAACAGCAATTTTGGATGGGATATTAATGTTTATCCTCCTGAATGGGAAAAACCAAGGGGGTTGACCTACGAGAAATCTTCATATCACTTCCTGCCATGTCGGGTTGCCGGAGCGTTTGCAATGTGTTGTGTGTGATTCAAATTTTTCCTCAATTAAGAACATTTTAATTCTATCGGTTCAGACAATGTCTGTTAAGTGCCTTGCCCAGTACACAACTCGCTAGCGACCAGTTTTAAGGCTGCAACCCACCATACTAATCTGTGGGCCATGTGTTAGAAAACTACAATCGACAACAAAAAAAACGTATTTTTACGACTTAAGCTTTAGTACCTGTTTTGTATCTTCAAACAAACGGTGATTTTAAGACCCTTCCAGTCTTGGGTTGACTTTGCAATATCGTCACCGACTTTCTTGGGGCTCAGACCGAGAGGTCCGATTTTAGGAGCGAGTGAAGCGGTTGCTCCAACTTCTCCGCCAGTGACACGAAGATACACTAAAAATGATACACACCACTACATAACTCTTGATTTTTACGATTAAACAACGAATGCCGTGTAGCATAAGATATTAAAATTCATAATACGTCTACTGCTTACCATAGGTAATCGCGGTTGGATCAAACTTGGGAGGCATGATTCCAGGGGATATAATACACCAACAACCGACAACACACTTTTCTAAAAAGGAACAACTAGGGAATTTTTCTCAGACCGTGTATGAATTCGTGGTACCCGGTGGTGTCGATTTATTATGTCCCCGATTGTAGGAAAATTGCAGAAACATGATGGATACCGTTACATACTTGATTACTATAATTTGTATAATTATATTACTTAATTATACTATTCTTCTATCTTTTCGTCTCGTTTATCTTTTATGCTAAGATTTTGTTTGTTCTGACGCCACATTACCTGATGTACGTGGCGTCATTTCAGGAAATGTTCGTAGGGGAAGTGTATTGTTGCGTGACAAGAATAAGGACGCTGTTGTTTTGTGATTAAATCATGATTTTTAGTGGAGGTACGTTTTATCTATATCCAGTATTTTCCAGACAAACGTGAGGCAACGTTAGAAAAATTCGTTTTGTATATAATGGTTCGGAGGGGTGTTTGTTTTAAAGTTTGTTTATGATATTCGCTTGGATTAATGGGAACCTAGCTTACCGAGACAACGACCTTACTGCAGAAGTGCCAGCAGGCAAGAAAGAATGTTTCTATCAACCTTCCAAAGGAGGACAAAGTCTGGATGTGGAATACCAGGTATATTGTACTAAGAAGGTTAAATTAATTATTATTGTAGCATAGGCCAGTATGCGAAGTTTGGGTGACCACAGAATTTATTAAACACATAAAACCACCCGGTCCATGCATTATATGTAAAGTGAATAAAAAATACCTGTGACTAGCTAACACTTGTTTACGATGCACTCACTTTTCAGCTGTTGGTCCAACATTCTATGTATACGAAGCTACTCAGCCAGACCAACCTTTCCATTATGTTTATTCCTCATTTTTATTTTTCAAACCTTAGCAATAGTATTAATATAAGCAAGAAAAACAAATACTGTACAATTGGAATTTAAAATTATCATAGATTCTAGCAAGACAATGCATCAGTGAGTTATAACAAATACTTTTTTGCCAAGAGTTAGGTCACTGCAGCTAATGCACTGTATTGTATATGTTGGAAAAATTTCTTTAGTTTTTGTTCAACCATTAAACTACTGGTTTAAGGACATCCGCTAAGTACATTGCCGAAAATACACTATAGTAATAAGCCTCTTGGTGAACACATAATATCCCCCATTCATACTGCATGGACTTTTTACTTAAAAATTAAGCATCATCTGTATGGGTCAGTTCCTAAAAAAATAATAATAAACATCATACATTTGTTGCCTGCATCCTCGCTGATATCACCCAACCCCACACAGGTGATTGATGGAGGTGATTTAGACATCGATTTCCGAATTTCTGCTCCATCTGGTCGTGCAGTTGTGACCGAATTCCGCAAGAATGACGGAATCCACACGTTAGTTGGTCTTGTAATTATTTATGCAAACTTTGTGATATTTTTTTTGTTTTATAGAGCGTTAAGTGAACCACTGGTTTTCACTGGCAGAATTACGTTATTTTAATGTTTGGGGTAAAACAATGTATGTATTATGTCTAAGAATACTTCCAAATGGCGCCTGTATGTTTAGTAATAACACGTTTTACATCCCAAGAACAAAGCAAAACAGCAACAAATAATTTTTACTATTTAATTTTTGCTTGTGAATCAACCCCTAAAATGACTAAAGTGTAGGCACGTGTACTTAAAATATCAACACGATAATAAACACTGGTAAAACAATTTTAATTAAATGCAAATGTATTAATAATCGGGTCTGTCTTTATGCTGATGGACCTCAAAGGAGGTATTAATATCTCAATGTATTTACCATAACCACATACAACTGATCATTGTTTTATCTTTTCCTGTCAATCAAATAGAAAGAAATAGTAAAATTGCAGTCAGTTAAACTGCACATATTAATGTCAACAAAGGCATGGTGGTCAAAATACGATAACGCCAGATAGGTTGTGTACTTGTATCTATCAAATATACAATGCGAAATAACTCATTGTTCCACACCAACCAGAATAAACACCCATGCTACGATCCAACTTATCTCATAATTAACCTTTTCCTTGATCAGAATCGACCCGACAGAGGAGGGAGATTACGAGGTCTGCTTCGACAACACCTTCAGCCGCATCACGAGCAAGACCATCTTCTTCGAGCTGATCATCGACAACAACGAGGGGGGAGATGATGAGGATGATAGTTGGAAGAAGTTTGTTGCAACTGACGAGGATGTTGGAGAGAAGCTCACTAGTCTGGAGGTAGCCGGGGTATGGAGTATCGTTCAACACCCTGTGGTGGGCTTCCGTTTGCATGCGGGTGTATGGGGGCACGTTTGATGTGGGCAAGGAGTCTTTTGTATTCAAGTATTTAATTTAAAAAAAATTGTCAGTTGAAGGGTCTATCCTCAGTCTGTCCCATATATGTGTTGACAGTTCAATTAAAACCCTAACCCCCATGCTGAAATGTACTATGTGAACAATATTAACTTTGCTTTGCCTCACTAATCCAGTGAAACACACAGAATTTAAACTTATAATTTAACATGCACCTTTGTTTAAGTTGGTGAAAAAAATATTATTTTTGACAATTTTTTTTTATCTTTATTCAACTACTTTTCATATAACTTCTGTAACCATTTCTTATTTCATGCAGCAAAGCCTTGACTCCATTAAATCGAACAACGCGAAGGTGATTCAGTACCAAGTCCTTCTCCGAGCATTCGAGGCCAAAGATCGGAATATCGTGGAACGAAATTTCAATCGAATCAACTTTTGGTCGCTCACCAATGTCGCTGTGATGTTGTCAGTATTCGCGCTGCAAATCTTTATGGTCAGGAACATGTTCTCCGAAAAGAAGAAAGTCCGCACCTAATATCAAACGCTATCACCTCGCTTATATATACTCTATTTCAAAGGACTGACGTTTTAAAATTACTATTAGACATATTTATGGTACATGCAGCTGCTATTACCCTAGGAAAACGCAGTAAAAGTATCTGAGATTGTTTTAAAAGTTTCAATTTAAATATTTTCTAAAAGCCAGCACTTAATATTGTGATTTTCATAAGTAGCAACTAGAATTACACCGTCATAAGAGTGTTACACATTTTCTATGATTATGAACTGGAATGTATGATTAAAAGTGAATTTCAAATTGGAATTATCCGTACTTTGCAATGTGTTCCGAAATACACTTTCTCTAGATGCAGTTTCCCTGCCATTGTCATTTTATTTGATCGAAAATATAACGACCTGTCCCAGTGACTTATCCGTACCAGCATATCTAGATTCCAAAAATGGTAAACTGACAAAAAACATGATGAAACAATAGCTCTGTCAGTTTCCAGTTTTGGTATATTTGGAATTCCAAAGATCTTCCAATGATTTATATTTAAGAACTACAGAAAGTAAGGAACAGTAGCAGAGTTAGAAATTACATGTGCTTTCCACTGTAACTAATTGCTCTTAGGTTAGAATAGTTATGGGTTATCCCCCTGTGGAAAAACACGGTATATCACACAAGCAATTCTTCAATTACCTTTCGAATATGTAAGGAAGTGTTTCAACATGAGTAACCGTTAAATTGTAGTGTGTAGCATATAACTGAAATGTTCCTTTAGTTTAATAGAACCCATTATTTTAAGGTATCCAGACAATGCCCGGTAAGTGCCTTTGCAAATGACATACCTAATCCACCAAGTTATTTTGCTCAACAAATTCTTGCCATATATAAACAAAATAATTAATTGTAAATGACTTAATTTTACCCTTAAATAAAAAAAAGATTGTTTATCCACATAAATAAAAATGAAACGTTGTCACATGGGCATTCCTGAACTTATCTATTGCCCACCGTCTGCTTACCCGGGACAGTACATTCCTTTTGTTTCAATACAACCCATTAATCCCACTTGATTCACGATTTAAGGGCCGTCGGTGGACAAAACAGGAAATGCTAAATTTACAAAACATTAGTCGCAGGATTTCCAGGGTTGGTGAACACAGCGAACTAGACGAGTGTTTACATAGATTTTTATCACGTATGTCAAACTTCAGAAAACTTTACAAAAGTTGTAAACCTCTACTGCACTGGTCGTGGTACAATTATCATGCACTCAGATGTCCCCATTAGCAAATTTCAAATACCAACTGCGTATCATCCATATCGTTCTAGCATTTGCAACCCCCGACATGGCCAACAAACTTGTACTCCGTCTTTCAGTAAAGGTTGGTAACAACTTTTGCAGCGCGCGAGTGAAATTGACACAAAAATTTGTTCATAAATGCTTTATTATTTTCACATCAGCAAGTATTCGCAACAAACTAGCAATGGCAGGATCACTAAGCACCAAGCACAGGCACTTCTTCTAAACCAGATCCCAAAACTACTGGATCAGAAAAATACATTTGTGAAAAAAAATGCTTAAACTTAAAGCAGCATCACCTTACAAAGGCTTCATATGTTATATGGGAATAAAATCTGTTGTTTCCACAGCATATGGTAGCTGTTACAAAACTAATAGTTCATTATATTTGCAACGGAAAAAAGTTGAAATTCCTAAATTCGAATGTTTGTCAAGCACTTGAAAATGAAAGGAAGCATGGAGCTGCACCGAATGCACGAGCGACACATGAAGTGCCTGGAAGCAAGACTGACCAACAGTGGTTAGAATGCGTGTTTTAAGAGAAAATGTCGATTAATATCTGACGTGTTGATTACTCCTACTCCACTCAATAATTATGTCTTTGTTGGTGGGAGGCGTCAAATCACAGATTGGGATAAAAATGGTTTCAACCGAGACAACCAACCCAGCATGGCTCACAGTGTCCTTGTGGTGAGAGCTACAGAGTTAACTCTCATGTTTGGATGCATGGGACTGCAACAAGCCGTCACGTGTCCTCCAAGTTGATCAGATCTCGTTCAGGCTAGAATCAAAAGAAAAGGAGTTTAATTTTATTTTAGTTGTATTTTCACTACAGCCCTCACCTACTCCTAATGTCGGTTTCTTCAATGATTTAAATCGTTATTTTTTCAATAATTTTTGTTAAAAATGTATTAAAACTTTTTTAAATTTATTAGACTTGAACTTTCAAATCATATACAAAAAACACTAAAATAGCTCCAATAGGGATAAGGTAATTTGAAAATTGCCCATCTGCTCCTATTGCATCCCTTCACATGGATAAAACCTCAATATCCTACGCATCACTACTCTACCTGCGGGTAACCCTTGACCGCTTCTTTCAAGTTGCTGATCCACACCAACGCGATGTCCTTGTTCACCGATTGAAACCGATAAACATTCCCGTTATCCGGGTTTGACAACTGGAAGCAATCCAAGCGTGATGGATCCTCCGAATACAGAACCATCCATCCTCGGATTGAAATCGCTTTGCAAGGTCGGGCTTTAAACTGATAAGAACATGGGTTGATAATGGGAAATTGCTCATGTTTACTCTGATAGAAAACAACAGTGCTATTTTTGTCGTTGTTGGGGACAGAAATCCACAAAGGCTGGGATAGCAATGCTATGCAGCCAGCAGGCAGTACAGAACAAGATGGTGGCAAAAAATAGGGGGGAAGTATGTCAAAGGAAAGCATAAAAATACCTAATGCCCACATCTTGGAAGCCATTACATGTTAGAGAGCTGTAGGTTTAACAACCACTAAGGGTGAAAAATTCACTAATCGTGCCAGATTGGTGCAAGTGAAGATGAACATACAACAACTGGCAGTGAGATAACATTTATATGATAATCTCAGTGTATGAGAAAACATCTGTGCTCTGGTGAGAATTAAACTTATGACTAGGGAATAACACCAAAATGTCTGGGTCCTTACATATCTCTCGATGATAATGATCATTACCAATTACTTTGTGTGACAAGTAAGGTACGGTGCAGAATGTAATGCCGGATACAATATTCACTTACATGGCTCCTTTCCTGGCCTCTTATAGTCTTCGCTGCATAATACACCAGCTGAGTGTCACACAAACAAACCCAATACTTCGTCCAATGGGACATCTGCCATAGAAAACGGAACATTGTGTTAACATAGTTTCAATTACATCTCTCCTACTTTGCAAATGTAGACTTCAAACTACTGATCCTTGCAATAATCAACTGTTTTGCATGACACACTGATACACTAGTATTGTGATGCAATTGTGGGGCATCCTGTGTCGACAATATTTCCTTTTTTAAGTTGTACACCAATAGCAGCCAACTCGATTACAGTCATTAATGTGTCCTGGAATGTTTCTTTTTTTAGTAGAACTCATCAATACACTGCATTCAGGTGATATCTGTTGCCCAAGGGACCAACTGATTAGCTAGCGAAGAGTTTTAATGTCTAATATTGGATCGCAGCACTAGTACAGGTCAAATAGCGGATTAATGGGTTCTATAAAATTAAAGGAACGTGTCTATCATATACAACACACTGCAATAGCTCTGATAACCCGACGATGGGCACGAGGTGATCTTAGGATTGGTGATGTGAAGATTGCCCTTTGGTTTGCCCATTCACGGGGATAAACATGAATATCCTATCCTATCCTAAATAGCTTGGTTGGTTAATGCCTTTTTCAGCCAAAAAGGTTCGCAGGTTAAGCAGACATCGCCTAAATCAATTTGAAAAAACTGAAAAAAAGGCCATTTACATAAAACAGACTGTAACAACCTGATAGTAAAGTAGCCCCTTGTGTTGTCCCATTTACAGATAAAAAGCATGAATAACCTATCCTGTACAGTATTCCAAAGACAAATATGGGGACTTACAGTCGGTTTTCTTCCATGTTTTGAGACACATTTCCGACGAAGGTAACTTTCAAACTGACAAGTCTGGAATTCCATTGACAGTTCGGCGGGTCTAAACAAACAATGAACAATTTAAATTTCTGACCCAACTATCTGAATACCTGCATTATATTAGTAGTTAACATATTTATACCTAGAAATTGTACAAAACGCATCTGACACTTCGTAAAAATTGGTTTTAAAATACTGTTGTCAGATTCAAAGCCACATTTACACCATATACTAATGCATGTTATCTGCTTTACATAGTGGATCTGCTGCTGAAGGGTACTTAATACTGTGCACTGCAAGGAAGTATCAGGAATCTTGTATTATACTCAACTTATCATCATGAAATCGCTGAAGTAGTGATTATCATTATAAGAAGGCTACTTCTATTGTATAAACACACATCTTACTGCACACTGCCATGTATTAACCTTGTGGAATAATTCCATAATCTGTGATGTGTTTCGCTTCTAGTTGGCTGCATAGGGTCGTAACCCCCGAATACGGTGGCTCGTGACGGGGTGACAGATAGCCTCTTGCCTTCTTCGAATAATGAGTGAGTGGAGCATTGGCTGACCACTGGTCGTGGGGAAACAAAGTATTGTTTGGTGTATTTGCTTGATGTAAGCTCTGCTATGCTGGATGGGTTTGATGCAACACCATCTTGTATGCGAAGTTTGCTGATGGCAACTTTGATGTCACTCTTCTTGTGGCTGTTCGGTTTCTCTTTGCGTGGCGTGCTCATGTCTGACGGGATTAAACATTCTGCATCGTCATCGACATTGAATCCATGACTCGGCTCCTTTCTGCCTTCCCCGCAAACCACTGATTCACAGCCCAAGCGCTGTCTGACAAACTCATCCAGCTCGACAGAGGTATTTGGGCTGTTTTCGTACCCTCCGAACCCCCGATTCCCCCATCCCTGCACATCCTCCTTAACCCTCGGAACCGTTAAACTCTTCTGCTCAACTTTCTTGCGGGTTGGAATCAATCTGAACTTCCCCTGTCGCCCCTGGTACACCTTTCTCCACACGGTGTCCTTCCTGTCTGTCTTGAATGGCAAGGAATGGCGACGAGCTTCGAAACTTTAATAGACAAACTTAATTTAATAAGTTTAACTCAAATATTCAAGAAAGTTTCTCAAACATGGCTACTATGGATTTCATGAATAAAAATGGACTGAAATTGGTTATAAAAGGTTATTAAAATAAATTTGATTAATTTTTCTATCCATCCCTGCCATATTAAATGAAAAGATCAAATTAAAAACTGGGTTCTGGATAGTTTGTCGTAAAATGGAGTTTCTCACCGATCAGCGGACCATGACATCTCATCTTGCTCGCTGAACTCCGATCCGGAGTTTGACCGACTGCTCCCGATGGAGCCGCTGTTGCCACCGGCGATTGACATTCGGGTGGCGGAGGAGGAGGAAGAGGCGAGGGAGGAGGGAGCGGTGATGATGCTGTCATCCAGGAGCGACGTTGTCACCGTGGAGGGAGGGAGTGCGGAACGTGGAAGACTTCCACTGATGGGAAAGTAGGGAGTTTAAGTGACGGCGACGGCTTGGTTCTGGTATCTATTTTTTTACTTTATTTTTAAATAATTTGTCTAATATTCCTACTTAAACCTTGTCCTTTTTTGTTTTTGTTTTCAGGCCTTCAAAAACATAAAAACGAACTAAAACTTGTAAAAACAAAACATTTCAATGAGAATGTTTACATGCTGCATCAACTCAACATCAACTCATTTTAACGGCAAAACGAAAAAGGAAAAACTGAGCAAACCTTAGGTCAAGTGACTCGGCTGACACTCGTGTTGGCGAAATGTACCATACCGTTCCTGCGCGCTGTTTCGTGCGACTGTACAGTGATCGTCTATTTGTCGGGGGTGGGGTAAGGGTAAAAGGGGGCCGAAGTAGTTTTGTAGTGTGTGATTGGAGAGAGGGTCATGTGGGGTGTGATGTGTGTGTGACATGAAAGCAAAAGAAAAAAAGAAAAATTTCGTAAATTAAAATGAACAATGAACTCACACATCTAATTCATGCACAGGAAATTAAGGCAAATGTTCAAAATCAAAACAAGCTAATAGCATGCACTAAAATTTTGTAATGAAAATTTGTGTGTTAAAGGAAAGTGTTAGTATATTTACAGAGTAGGGGTGGTAGTATGGTACAAATCACCAACATGCATTTGTTACCCTTTCAAAAGATATTATTTTGACTACGGTAACACTATGTGAGTGATGCCAACTATAAGTTATATTAAAATATACAACAAAAACAACAGCTGTGTAATCCAACTACTTTCAGTTCATTTGTCCAATCTGACGATTACCCATGTGATAACTGTCCTGAGCTTTTTCATTCACCAGGATATAAAATAAATATCCTCACCCCAACCACGTTTTAACTCCACATTTAGATGTTGGCATCAAACTACCTACTAAATCTCTATTTTACCTTTTTTGTATCTTTGATGCGTCAGACTTCGGTTTATTGGTGGACACAAACGCGAATTCCTTCCCCAGGCTCCGAGACTTACGATGGCCCTGGATGAACCTCTGTTGCACGGGGGGTGTTTGGGACACGTGGCGGTTCAAATGGTTCTCCACACGTGGGTTCTTGTCTGCGATTGTCACGAAATGTTAAACGCGGCGATGCAGCATAAAATATGTAGACAACACCACTTTACAAAAAGGTTCAGATATTTAAATATTAAAAGAGTATAATGAACCATTATTTCCAACATAATGCACTAATGGTTTTTTAATGATTATGAAATTTACTTCAATAAAATGAACTCTTAACCACAGATTCGTATTCAATTTGTAGCAACAAATAACGTCCCCTTATTGTATCAAATCTTTTTGTTGTTTATGACCATCGATATAAATGAACACAAGCCCCCAGGATAACCCCAGTCCCCATTAACACAACATGCATTGCTAAAAGGTCAAGATACCTGGAGTCAACTCTTCGCGGGATCGGTTCAATTTTTGCTCGGGTGTTGACTGGGGGTGGCTTATCGTGGGTTCGATTTTTAGAGACAATCTGCAAAAAAAAGAAAAATGACACAAATGTACTTGACTACATGACTATGTATGGGTGCATGACAACTTGAAATGGAAAGATTAATTTATGGTAAATAATTCGATCTCCAAAATCCCCAAAAGCAAATTAATCCATCCGCGTACGTCCATCGGCAAAAAGTGGTGGTGAATTTGCAATGAGTTTTGATGTTATCCAAGAAGTATGTTTGGGTTAGAAATTCCTACTTGTAATTGTCTTCTTCTAGAAACTTCTGTAGTTCCTCAATGTACTTCACTGAGTTCAGGTAGTTCTTGATGTGAGGCTGCTCTTGTAAGTGGTCTGTTGGTAGAAAGTTGAATATTACTACCGATACTACACGCATTAGTACCCAGCATTGGTATTCAGCATTGGTAGTCTACTATTGATACCCAATGAATGGAAATAATAATTGGTCATGTGAAGACTACATTAGTTCCAACTGCACTTAGAAATATGAGGACATTTAAATTGGAATTAATAATGTTGAATCACACAACAGTATCTCCATTTACTTGACTATGTGCAGCAGTACTTTAACCTGTTGTACTGTATTTTCCTGCCAACAGGAAAGAAAATGAACAACCTATTCATGACACATGTATATTTAGCCCCATTACGCAAGACATAATGTACCGACCGATAAGAGCTTTGTTAATAGGTGTTGGGAGAAAATATTTGGCATACCAAGCTTAACCATAATTATCAATTAACCGAGTTTTTCGAATTACTTAGTTTGAACTTGGATTATCTCAGGAGATAATCTCGAATTACTCGAATAATGCTTTGTAATCTGAATATTGTTTTTAGCTAATTTCTTAACATGGTTTAGGCAGTATTTAGTGTGGGTGACAACAGAAAACCATTTTGTAAAAATAGACTTGTGTAAAGCTTTACTTTACTCTTAGGTAAACTTTAATCAAACCCATGGTAAAGACCACAGGAATTCGGGTATAATGCCATTGAATTAGAGGATACCACATGCAAAACTTGCGGAAACATTGTTGTTTGTTCTAACAAACTCAAACCACGTCCTTATAATTTCAGAGTTGCATGACTAACGTTACAGCGGCCTTGTGAAATATTTATTACGCGGTTTCCTAATGCAGTTTTTAATCTTATTTGCTAAGAGGGTTGGAGGAATTGACTTTTAAATGAATGTTTTTTTTTATATATAGATTTATATATATATATATATTTGCAAAATGTTAACTTTGAAAAATATCACCAGAATGTAGCTGTACCTTATATGGTACATAGATATGTTTAAACATTGAACTATTAAACTGTGGGCTGGAGTGTTGTTGGTGATTTTATTTAAATTATTATTAAGAGATATTATTCTTAGTGCTTATCAATCCCATTCACCCATGTTAATGAGTTTATTTTGTTACAAATATAATTGTGCAAACTACTTTCCATCTTACATTAACCATTTGGATGATACCAACATACTACATTGTAAATACTAAGGTAAATATGTTCGATTAGGTGTTTTAACGACTGTTGGTTTTTACATCTTAGTCCTGTGTCATGATGTGTTTTATTAAAATGTATTCGTAATTTGGGAAAAAGGAATAAACTTAGGTATATAGGTGTATTAACCCACCGTATTTTGACTGTTGGAACTCAGCCATCACTCTCAGAACATTGTTCATCTTGTTTGTTCTTTCCGTGCTCTCAAGCCCTCCAGTGTCTGGATGGGCGGAGTTGATGTACATGATATCGGACAAGTACATACCTGGCATGAAGAACATAGGATTATAAGTTGACGTGCACAAATACCTTTAAATACGTGAGGAACAATATTATAATCATAAAGTTTGTAAAATACAATATAGCAGAATTGGCTGATTGAGTTTCAAGGATATAATAAAAAGAGTAAACGACGATTTAGAAAGTTAAAAGCAGTATATAAACATATATATATGTATATATTATTTGCAGTACAATTTAGTAAAGTGCAGTAATCTAAATATTTTCCACATTAAAATCTTTGTTGTGTGCTTAGGTATCCGTAATAAGATCCGATTAATCCAAAGCGCAAATGCTTTAGAAAGCAAAGTTGTTTATCCTGGTAAATCATAGACGATCTGCGCACGTTAAACAGTGTAGAGAAAAGGCGGACGTCGGGCAATTGTAGGGAGTACAAACAAACAAAATGTTGCTCTTTTTCCGTGCCCGCAGTTCGCAAGGTTCGTATAGGTACGTTTCGTCGGGAAAAATAATCATTGCGGGAAAAACTAGGGGATAATATGCGTTAATTGACGAGTTTTTAAATTATGATATATTTTTAATCAAAAGTTGTCCTCCGAATAAAACAGCGTCATTCTTCCGATTGAAACACATATATAAATATATATAACTGTCTAGAACAGCCAGAGCGGCAGGAAATTAATAGCGCAGATCAGTATCTGGCGCACATATAAAGGTTCCTATTGTAAGGTGACAGATAAGCAGTATCGGGACAGCGAGGTACGAGTTGCATAGCGCGGTTCTAATAATCGAAGGAAACCGTTGTTTAAGACAGTGATTACGGTTGACTCACAAAACCAACCAAGGTATAAATAGACGTTCTCAAATCGTGGCTGCGTAATGTTTTTTAAACATCGTCTGCGATTTTTACCGTTGACACCAGTCGGCAAAAGAAAAAAACACATTTCGAAAGTCTAAACATAAAAAGTGGTATGTGGGTTTGATGATTTTTGCTCGGCCGAATATAGTACTTTTTATTTCGAAACTGTTTTTTGCAATGAAATGTCAAGCAAGTTTTCACCGAATATGGGAAATCACCTCGTTTTCTTCAAGCCGCGAATAGTAATAAATTTGAATATACTTTTGGCGTTGTTTTAAAAATGATTACGATTTTAATTAAAACGACAGGTTTTCAATGTGTAGTCAGTCGTAGATGATTTGGAGTAATTAGAAATCGTGAGATTATAGTCGGATTTGACAGAAGGTAAACTGATCAATGAAAGAACGATAGAATATCCATTCCAAACACTATGGGATGAATTACACAACTTTCACCGAGAGAAGAACAATGCCTTTTTCCTTCATATTCTCTCGAAAAGATGTCGCCGAAAATTGGATTCTGGAGTCAACGATTAAATTGACAGCGAATCGCTCTGTTCGGTTTACATGTCGGGTAAATGAATTTGTAGGATAGATACCAGATCCAAATCAGGTTATGGCACCGAATCAACGCATCTTAATCCGCCGATCAAACCCGCCGAGGCGTTACAATCAGCGAGAATGAATTATTTAGTTTAATTTAGGGCGATTAAGTAAAAGTGCATTCGATTTTTGCAGATTTAAAAAAATATCCTGTCCGTAACAGTGTCGGTTGTATAGTACCGTTGCTATGAAGAGTATTTTTCAGATAAATTCAACGTTTTTTTTTTCATTAGAATCAATAGTATAAATCGCAAAGTAAAAGTGCAAAAAATAAAGTCATTTTATAACAGTACAGGAAGGAATAGTTGTTGGCAGCAATATTAAGGGAAGAGAAAGGAAAAGGGGAGAGGTGTTGGGTATAAAAGTCGTAACCAGCATAATATCAACCCCACCACTTTTAATATAAAGAACCATTTCAAATGTTATAACGTAGAACAGGAAATTAATTCCAAAATGTCTCAATTACAGAAAGTTCTTTAGCTTTACAGTAAATAAAGTCATAACCTCATGCAACCATTATCAAACGACAAACGCAAAGAAAGCATAAACAACCGCTACCAAGTCAAACTTGTTAGAAATTTGACCATAATGACCTTGGTGTTACGGCGGTGTTAAACTATCAATCATTATGAGTTTGACACGCCAATATCAGATGTCAAAACACCGAAATTAGTCGTCATAAAACTTATCTAGCCAATTGTCGGCTCGGCGGTAGCTGATTCTATTATTATCATTGCATTTCCAGAATTAAGTTACGTGGGTTAAAAGTCGACTAAAGAGACATCGGAGATTACCAGTGATTTTTGCCGATGTGGTAGCTCGTAATACCGGCGGAATATTCTCTAAGGGTCGATGCTTATAATGAAGATATTGGTCCTCGGCGTTTTATGTACGCTTGCTGTTGCGCAGAATGTAACTGATCCTCTTGAAGAACTAGTTCCGATATTAATAGAGAATGTGAGGGACGAGAAATTGGACGTGGAAGGAAATATGCAGTTGGGGCGGGATCAATCAAACAAGCGGGATGCTGGCGACAACCAAGTTGTAATCACACGGGTTGATGAGGATAGAAATCATCACCAAGAGACGGAAAGCGGGCAAAGTAAGTTAAACAGCGCTTCAGTTAGCCAGACATGTCGACTAATTAGTAGTGATGAATATGAAAGGTACAATTTATGCTTCGTGTATTTGGTTGTTGATCTTGTGCTCGAGGCTCAGCTCGACAGTATTGGCCGACATGTCATCTTGTGTTGTATGTTCCACAGGAGGGCAGTGTGCGTACACGTTTGTGGTGCCACAAGCGGTGCGTCCAAATGGTCGGATTTGCGTGAACGGAAACACGGAAAACGAAGATGGCGGGATCACGATGTTACAGATGTACAAGCGAGGTATGGATGCGCCGTCCGTTGCGCTGCAATCCGTTGCGTAATCTGGCCGGTTCCGTGTTACGCAACGTATTCTATTCCAGTGATGAGCGCAAGCTTAACAATAGAAGACACACGCAACGCGATAGTTGAGGAACGCCAACAATACCCTTCAGCGAGAACAGTTCAACGCATGCAGACCGATGTAAGTGCAACGCAATATCATCGCGTCGTATACTTTAACCTCGAACCCCTCATTCAGGTGACGATGCTGAAACAGGAGACGCGGAATTCCCAGGATCGGATATCCCAGCTTTACATGCAGCTCATGCACGAGATCATCAACAAAAGGGACAACACGATTGAGATGCAGCAACTCAAAAACACAATGCTCAACGGGACGGTGTTGCACTACGAGTTGCAGGTGAAATGAGGGCAAACCTTTTAAATTCGCTCCTTCCAGGGTAACGACTTAATAAAGTGATAAAGTGGTGCCTTATGACCTTATCTGTTAAAAAGGTTTAGTTTGGCCTCGTTTATGGCCTTAAATGGCTGGCTATTACTAGTCTCATATGCACTGTACACTACAGTGATTGTATCACATTGACGGGGGTTTATATCTAGGAAAAACATAACAAATTGAACGCGGAGCACACGGCATTGAAGGGGCTGGTCCAGCAACAGAGTGAACAAATAGAAAGACTTCGATTGACAGTGGAACAGTTGACTGGAACAAGCGATCAACCCAATCAAGTCATCAATGTGCAGGTGCGCGGCTGTAACAATGAAAACTTCCCAAGTGCACTATGACCTGGGAATTCTATACGTAATACAGAAGCTACCCATCTATCAGAGTATATTCTTGCCTGACTCATTCGCTAAGACGCGCAAGCTCCACATTGAATGCGCATCTAATACACAGGCGACGCAGAGTCATACGATAAGCGACCCCATGCTGGTAGTGGAACACATGGCATATCCAGCAGAAGCTAGTAGCGGAACCACACAAAGCCACATCCGGGACACCAACGTCCACCCGACCACACCGACCATGAGCGTACCAAGGAGGCCACCGCCAGGTCAGTTGCAAACTAATGTTGTATTAGTCAAAATCAAGGAAATTAGCACTGGGTTGGTCTTTTTTAGTATATTAAGAAACCAGTAAAATGCTTCATAATTATTTCGGTTTAGAATGAATGCGTAGTCACAACTCGCGCTTTTTATAACTTGGTGGAACTTCAAATTCCTAACTTCGCATATCCATCTTCCCTAACTTTTACTGAATGGCGTTTTGACGTTAGTTAGAAGGAAAATGTTGCGATGCGACGCGCCCTTTGTTCATGGGGTGTTTGTGCAACATGTCAATCATCTTTAATGTCTGAAGATGGTCTTTGCTTATCGAAAAGGGAGTTCACGGCGTTTGATATCATAGGCGATGAGTTGTGGGGTAAACAGAGGGGAGACTGCAGTAAGTTAATTGTTGTACAACAATACGACTTTGATGAAATGTGGCTGACGTAATCTTATGCGGGAAATAATTATCTCGAAACTTTATGTTGTAATGCTTGAGAAACGTAGTGGTTGTTAATTGTTTGAATTTTCCTTGGTCCGCAATTTAATTAGGAACACGTAGGTTTGGTACAAACGTTCAGACTATTTATTTTCCGGATTATAAACAAGTTGTGTGCGTGGCTCGCGTGGGAACCATCGCATTCTTGGGAAAATTTAAAACAACGGTGGCGAGTCGATGTGATATGTTGGTTGAAAGTGGCGGTCGCATTAAAACAACAGTCGACCGATTAACTCTCCAACACCACGCAACTACCACAGCCATGAATTCCATTGTCTTAAAGTGTTGCCGGATTAAAAGATGCAGTCGAGAGAATAGGAATAAGAATTTTGTACCGGCAGCACTTAAACGATTGGCCAGTTCGCAGCTTAAGGGTCCTTAAAGATTCAGGAGCGCTCGGGTGCCTACGGGATGACACGTATAAGCACCTTCCTTTGGCTTGCCTGGCATCTGAGTGTTTGTTTAAGTGGCCCGGGGTCGCGCGGTACGTCGGTCAGTGACGGAGTAATCGCTACGGTGATGTAACAATAGAGCGCACTGAATATCGCGGCGGTCACTTCAGATTATTATCGCCGCGTTTTCACTGTCTGTCGGCAGGAAGTATACGGCCATAAAGGTTACATTCGACAAGAAATTGTTATATTGAAATAACAAACAGTATTTATCGGTCGCCCCTGGTGTTGTGGTTATAGGGATTTCCTAGGATGACATTGGCTAAGATTCTCAGTGAATTAAATTGTTTACAAACAACCTGGCAACGATGAAACGCAGCGGCGGATAAACAGCGGATGATTTTTCTTGTTAATGTCTAGACTTCTACACTGTGTATTGGCGTGGTTTAATGAGCGGCGTCGTTTAATGCGGGTTTCGGACAATCACTGGTCGCATTGGATGCTTGTTGATCTAGTGTCGCATTTCATGTTGTCGTGTGATTATCGGCTTTGGTTACAAAGCACCTCATTGTGGAGTGGGACATCATTAAACGTGGATCGAACATTGCGCCGGGTGGAAAGGGATTTGGAAAACATGCCCATTCCTTCCATCGCGCGCTATGGCGCAATATATTGTATTTGCTGTTCGGTTATCGTCAGGCAATACGAACAGAGGATAACTGGGGATCACTAATCTTATACTTAGAAATAACCCCAATTCGGATCCCAACCCTATATAGCTTTAATATTCATGATTTTAGTGTTTAGTTCCCTTCACCCCCTTATTTTCCTCCTATATTGTCTGTGTATCGGCATTAACATTAGTTATCTAACAGTAAACATAAAAGAAGCCACAAATACGAGGTTTTAAATTATATTGCAGGTCGATTTCGCGATTGCACAGCGGTGCAACGAGCAGGACACACGCGGAGTGGATTGTACAACTTGAGGCTTCCCGGGGTTGCGAAGCGAATGAAAGTCTGGTGCGATATGGACCAAGTACGTTCTCTCGATTTATTTCGCGTTATCACAAGTTTTTTCGATGCGAGAAGCTGGTTGTGATGTAATACTGGTCATTATGACGCAGGACCCAGGAGGTTGGATCGTCATACAAAGGAGAAGCGAAGGAAGAGTGAACTTCTACCGGAACATGGCCAGCTATAAACGGGGATTCGGGAAACTTAAAGGCGATTTTTGGTTAGGTGAGTTCGAAGGGTGGATGCGGGGATGCAATGAAGGTTTAAACGTTACTTAAAAAAGTAAAAATGTTGTTTTTCTATGGACTTTTTAAAGTGAAACGCATGTAACCAGGTTTGGAGAATATCCACAAGTTGACGAGCCAGCCAAGTGTAAACTACAAGCTGCATATCGATATGGAGGATTGGGGAGGGAAGAAGAGGTTTGTGGAGTACAGGAGCTTCCGGGTGGATGCAGAGGACACTGGGTATCTCCTCCGGATCGCTCATTATAGGTGGGTGCCGGGAGGATGGGGTTGGTCGGGTGGTGGGTGTAAGGGGGTTGGGATAAAGAGGTAGTGGGTGTAAGGGGGTTTGGATAAAGAAAGGGACGGTGGGGTTGAGAGTTTGTGGGGGTAGAAATTAGCAAAACTAGGGTTAACGGCAAAGAATATTTTTTGGCGATGTGTTTTTAAAAAAGGTTATTCTTTGTGTGTGGAAAGTTGAAGGAGATTCTTTTGTTAAAATGTTTTCACATCCCCCGATTCCTTCCGCAGTGGAAACGCCGGAGACTCGTTAACGTGGCATAACAACATGCGGTTCACCACATTCGATGTCGATAACGACCCGTTCCCGAGGAACTGCGGCGACTTTCAACGAGGCGGATGGTGGTACAACATGTGCGCGCATTCCAATCTCAACGGAATATTCTACAAGTGAGTGGCTGCTTTGTCGGGTTTATTATACAGAGAAGTTATTGGAGCAGCTATATCGATGATGTCGGTTGAAAATAACCGCCTTTTAGCGGGGGTAAATTTTCGACGTGTGATATGATGTTTGCGACAAATTATGTTTATTGTGTAATATGATGTTTGTTTGGATTTAATTTTTTTAATTTATGTCATATTGCTTTCCAGGGACGGTCACTACAGGAGCCAGTACCAGGACGGGATATATTGGACGGAGTGGAGAGGCGGCTCCTACTCGCTCAAGAAGGTTTCAATGAAAATCAGACCCACCGAGTGATTGGCTGATCAATGTCACGTGACCGTTATACACAGCGCCGGGTCGATTTGCACTTTTTATTTCCCGACGTAACTCTTGCACCTATCCGCTTCCATGGACACGAAATACACCAACAATGTTATAAATATAATGTACGTGAGAAAATACGCCACACACGACATTAAGCAGCCACCCAGGCGCTAATTTGCGGGGAAATTGGTCAAAACACGCAAAAGTTCGCAAGTAAAACGAGATAACGTTGAAAATTGTCGATCTGGTATCTAAACTACCGGTGTTAACGATTCATATTGGTATTTTGCATGCCTTCTACGTCCAAATTGGCCACCGCAGATATAATATGCGTGTTTGGGTTCCTGGCCGACCTGTTGACGAAGCGATTTGTCGTGTCCGGATTATACAGTCCGACAACAACAAATCCGCATTAATCCGCAACCACCATCGCACACCGGTTGCTTATTATCTGGATTAAAGCTTTTTGCGATACCCACAACGTGAATATCTTGACAACAGTAAATAAATCATCAGCGGCAGTTTGCTCCAATTCCGCAAACTCTTGTGTTTTCAGCCACATTCGTTGCCGTTTCTCGCCCATTCCGTGACGTTTTGATTGCTCGATTTGTCATTTGTACAATAAACGACGACATTTGCACAAAATCTTATGACGTTGTGGTGCAGACGGATCCGTGAATGCGAAACCGTATTATATGAAAAACGTGAAACCGCGGTTTAATAAGACAGAATGGACACTTCGCGCTGACAGACGGAATAATAGTGACGTAATAGGAAGCAGAATAAAGGAAAATTGCAGACGCGACAAAGTTATTGATTTTGACTTCCTCCCTTTTCAAGGAATGTCGTTTAGGGTTCGCTATTCAGGACGTTTCAAGCACTTCGTAAACTTATAAATGACGTAATATAGTTATGACGTAATTGGCAGTGATGGGTTATACGGTTGGTTGGGCAAGCGGCAACCGAAACAGTGGAGCGGCCAAGACTTGATTATATGAACCAAATTATACAAACCACATGAATTGGAAAAATCCGGCAAAATATGTAAAAAGTCGCCGTCAACGCAGCGGACGAGACCGTGCCTTGTAAGTGAGGTACGATTTGGAATAGCTATCCTGTGTGTCAGGTAGTTAGACCGGAGTAAATCGTACATGTGGTTGCTAACTGTCAGTCAACTTAGCTCGCGTAACAGAGGTTTTCAATGGTGGAGGCTTAGTATTGAGTGACAGTGGTAGATACTGCGAGATTAACGTAATTGCCATGTTGTTCCTGCTCTAATTCTATTTATGAACTGTGTTCTACACGAGCTTGTAGATTTTTTACATGTGGGTAATTGCCAACCAAAGCACGTGGTTGAAAAATACACCATGTGGTTGAAAAATACACAACCTTTAACACCTGCCTAAGTGTGTGCCTTGTAATTCGGCCGCCGCACAATAAATATCAGGAGCGTTTAAAATCTTGCAAACGCAAGTCAATTAAAGGGAGGACGAGGACTCTTAAAAAAGAGGCGATTCGTAGGAATAAATAAACATTAAATAAATTGGCCTTTGCAACTATTTCCTTTCATGCATCTTTATCTGTTTTCGGTACGATCGGTAGAACTGTATTATCCAATAGTAAAGGCTTTGATGATTTGACTTAAATCAGTATTTGTATCGAATAAGATATTCCAGGCAACCACATATACCACGTAGTACTCACCAAGGAAGGGAATACACGGCAGTTTGATCGCTTCCATGTGTGACCTCAGCATCCATCGGTTGTCGTCCTCCTTCACTAGCGCCAGCAAGCGGTCGAATGTTGCCTTCTGATGCTTGTTCACCAGCTGTAAAATGCGGGTGTTTAGAAAGGGATGAGTTTAATGAATAAAATAAGTGAAGGGATTGATGGGGTGCAATGGCGAATTTAAATGAAGGATAGAGATTAAGGGATTTGGGGCTTGGAAGTCTACGGGCAATTTTATGTGTTTTTACCGGGCCTAGTTTCAAACCCATGATCGGCTCGTAATTAGGTCGGTTTGAAACGCGATCAATCGGTCGCTTAGCCAAACAATCGTTGTTTAAAATGACAGTTAGATTTCCTATTTTGCGCAGTTACCCTTTTACCTTCAAATTCGGCACCCCATGTGATACGCATTTGTAAACCCACTATTTTTAGGTTTATCCTAAAACCGATTGTTCCAAATCTTAAAATCGCCATTTATGAGCTGCGGTTTTAAGATTCGCCAAAACATAAATCAAATACGAATTCTCTTTCGAGGGAAATAGTTTTCGATGACCAAGATACAAAGCAAGCGAAGAATTATGTGTTCAGGCATCCTTTAACGTTTACTAAGCGCTGATACTAGGAAAATGTCGCCACAATGGCCGCAATAAAACTGTTACGATCTAACTGCCGTGTAATTAAATTTCCGGTCAGACGACAACATTGTCCTGTTGACCACCCATTGTTTACGCGACAATGCATTGTTTCGTCATGGGCTGGTGCTAATCCTTTAACGCAAAATTAATCCGCAGCGAAATTACTGGACCGCTGTAAAAAGTAACGACCCATGATTTATGACACGGAATTGCAATGGAAGCGAAATTCAAACTGCTACGAACGGCAGAAAAGTTATCGCCGAAATACATTAGTTTGAAGCAAATTGCTTATTCGCGGGGTTATTGGTAAGTTAATGACAATTCATGGGAGTGTTAAACACATTGTTGTACATTTGCCCCAGTATGTTGACAGTACAGGGGGTAGTTACCGAACTAAGAACGAATCGTAAAATCCGATATTCGCAGTTTAACATATTCTACGACGCATGTGGTGTAATCGACCGATCCTACTACTTCGTATCAATTCATTTTGGAGGTTTTTCGACCCAACACGGCTTAGACAGTCGTAAGCATAAGCTCTTACGCTGAAAGTCATATGTTTGCTTGGTATAGGCTACACACATAAGAATAAAATATTTATGTTTATCCTAGTGAAATGGGAAAAACGCAACAAACGTTCCCACACTGCCAATAGTTATGATTACCTCGCACCCACCGTCGGGCTATTGTAACTGTATACGATTAGAAAATGGGTAAAAAGGCGTGGTCCACTCATTACGTGTATCCAATTCATACTATATGGATTTGGTGGTTAAGCGAAATCTCAATTTCAGTCAGTTTAGAATATAAACTAAACTTTTCTAAACTTTAGATAGAACTTACCGCCCAGGTTTTGGTGAGTCTGAATATTGAAGAACTGCTTAGTGACTGGACAACCGCCATCAGACTGTGCAGGTTGTTCAGATCCACCAGTTTCTATAGAACAAGTTGAATGAGGAATAATTCGTGTGGTGGCGTGAAGTGTGGTGTAGATGGTGGTCATGGTAAGTTGTGGTATATATGTGTGGTGGTTTAATCATGGAAGATGTGGATCATGTATTGGTTTATAATGTGCGGCGTGATATTGGGGGGTAATGGTGTACGTGGTAGTTTCTAATAAAGGCTTACCTTCGCAATCTTGATAAAATGAGAAAGAACTTCAGCTCGAATTTTGAGGGTACCGGCGTTTAAGATTTCACGGATCACCCAGAAACTCGTCTGAAAATCATTTATTATTCCTTTTAGCTAAGATTCGCACAGGGAAATCATCTTTACCACGTCTAGTACTTTAAAGTCCTTATTTACGCAATTATTTATAACACTGTGAACGTCTGGACATTGTAAATGGTTGCAGCTTTATTGCTTCTATGAATTATTAAAACTACTAATTTAGGCAACATCTGGCAATCATTACAAGTTTAAACAAGCTACTACTGTTCCTTAAGTTCAAGATGTTACAACAAAACTAAGCAACAATTTGCTGACTCACATGATTGAAACGTTGAGTCATCGCAACCACATTTGGGGACAACTTGAATTTTTCCTTCTTGGTCCAGCCACAGTTGGTTAGCTCATCGGGTTTTATTGCACAGAACACGGGAAAGTCGAGCAAAGTCAGTTGTTTCTGGAATTTTTTTTTTACAATATACATCTTTAGAAAAAATCCAATTACATAAGATTAAACCAAAAATTACGCCTTTTCCAATCAACTTTTTTACTTTTTGGTCAATTTTTAGTATAGCTACCGGTGATTGCGGAGTATTAATTACATTTTATATATTAACTACTTGCAAACGTATATTACGTACATGGACGTTGCTTCCAAAACCTGATACGGTTTAAGACAAGTTCTAAAGAAGAATAGTCTCAGATGCTCATCTGCATAATTTACAGGCCATAATTTAAGCAGCCGCCGAAACAAACTTACAGCGAATTCCTCCGGTGAGACCTTCAGTACATGGAAGACAACGGCGTCGAAACTTTTCATTCGTGTAACTCGGCCGTCTGCCTCGCATTCCTGTGCAAATGATTGGTTTAATAACTTGATTGGCTATTTGTGATTATGCAGTTGGGTGGGGTATATGTGGTGAAGTAAATAGCCTTTAAGTGAGAGGGCAATAACAGTAAAAAACCAAAACATTTAAGTCTTTTTCATCCCATTGAAAGCTGAATGACCAAACATGAATGTGATTGGTGTAGCTCAATAGCGCCACCCAGTAGATAGTGTTTAAAATTAATGTCTACATAGGTGGCGCTGCGGACAACAATGTTACATATTCTAAACTTCTTACATCGTCTCCGGAGCTATCATCGTGGTAATGTCCTTCATACTGTAAGTTCGTCATCATTTCAGGATTGTCAACAACTGGCTTCCAATTTTTATTGCGCGAAGTAGTTCTGGTCTATGGGAGTACAATTTGCAACAGAGTGGTTAAAAAAACAACGGAAGATTTTAAGGAATTTACTGTTAAATTGTTGACATGCTGTTACATCGTACGTTGTGTGTATTGCACTGTCAATAACCTAAATTTTTGTAAATACTAATGTGACATATATACATCTAATCAATTTTTTCTGCTCTTTAGACATGGCATAAATGACATATTTTTTCAGTTATTTTACGTAGTTCAGTTATTTTAAGTACAAAAAATGCTTGTGTGAATTGAACAAAAATCAGCTCATTGTGTACCTATAAGAAAATTTGTTAAAGACAATATACGCAGTTATTGAAAATACAAGAAAAATAAGTGTTTAAAGCTGAATGGTGAAAAAGCTTACTTGATAAGACCTTGTTCTTTTATGTCGAGAAGTAGGTGTTAGATTAGAGTCCACTTGAGCTGTGATGTAAATTTGATTAATCTGATTAACTTGAGTAAGAGCAAGTGTGTAAGAACGACCATGATTATGATAAACACCTAAATCACATGTGGTATTTTTTTCCGGTGTTTACTCTGACCAATGGTTTGATCACATTACTCGGCTTGCATAATAAATAAAGAATTAAAATATAAATCAACAAAATGATAAATTGGAAAACACTAAAGGTTAGGAAAAAACATGCTGCCAAGTTTGCCACGTTTATGTTAACACAATACCAAACCATGGAAGTTAAGCAATAATAAGTAGCTTGGAGCAGGGTACAGATTCACTGTTTAAGAAGTGACACACTGCATAAACATTAAGTGTTACAATAACATTACAGAACTCCTGTATTAGAGGAGTTGTATTGAGTTACGAGTATTATTTTAAATTTAAAATGTCCATTAAATTCCACTTGGTTGGAAAACAACACATTAATTGCATTATAGCCCATGGTATACCTAATGCATGGGTTATGTGAGCCAGCAAATTCCTATCAATATTCAACTTACTATGCGAGTTGCTTGGAGATTTTGGCGGCAAATGTGAAACAACTTCAGAATTGTCCCTGCAATTATTCTCCACAAGACCCTCTAGTTCCCTAATTGATGGGAAATGCTATTTACAAATTTAATTACAGGGTTGAGTCGTATAGAATTATCAGACATCCACAACCATAGAATTAACACTGTTAAATACATTGTTTAAAAGAGAAAATAGCTGATGGGCTATTACATTAAACTTATAGTTAAATCTCATTAAATGATCAAATTTCTTACTGTAGTAGTTATCATGTAGGTAATAAAAAGATTTAGGAATCGAAATGTTGTATCAGTGACTCACTTATAAGAGCTACGGGATTTATGGGAGAGTGTTGGACTTCTTCTTAGAACTGGGCTTTTAGCAAGAAGGGATTTCGATCTACGAATACCAATAGAAGTGTCGTTCTTTTGGGAAAGGGTCTCTGAAAATCAATAAAATGTCACAACCATTTCAGACACACAGGGAAATAAGAGAAGATTAGTTTCCCCAGCAGCACGAATTATTTATGGCGGAGAGTGGTACTCACCAGTAACACTGTCCAGTTGGGTGCGCTGGGTGGGTTTGATGTTTGATCGACTTGGAACTCTGTTGTGGGTTTGCACACCTGTACCGGGCTGTGATGAGAAAATCTATATTACTAAAATCGCAACAATACACCAAAACAATTTTATTTCAAAACATATTTTTTGCAAATGAGACTTATTAGTTATGTATTGATGTTTAGGGTCTTCTGAGACGAAACAGGTGCTTACAAAATGAAAACTTACAAAAACATAGGTACATTTTAGGAATTCTTTATCTTAAAATTTCGATACAAAAGCTGTATAATCTTTATGCATACACCAGCGTAGAAAATGTAATTTTCATTCTAAAACATGATTTTGTATAACATATAACATAGGTGACAGTAATTCCTTGTCATAATACATATTAGTGTTGTTCTTGGCAGTGTTTAGAGCAAAATAACCACACTGCAATAATTTCCAATACCTAACCATTAAATAATTCACTTATATTTTATATGAAGAGATTTTGTATAACCTGCATTTAAACAAAATACATTTGAAATAACAGATAAAACAGATTCACCAACCGATTCGCTTGTAGCGCTTTGATGCCTCGATTTGCTCTGGGAAGGAAAACGCTTCGGAGAGCAATTCCGGGGAAGGGATTTCGATTTTTCGTCAGTAAAAATTGGACAAGTGTTTAATGTTGTTGGGGCACTTGGGACTCTGTGCACCTGCGAACTTGTTACTCCACTACTTCGAACTCGAAATACATCCCCATGGTTGTTAGAGTCAGATTTAATCCGATAAACAGTCTTTGGTGATGGTAGTTCTTGATTTGATTTATCTGCCAAAGGGCTCTCGGTTTTACCTAAAGCCTCCTGGGTTGGTGCTTTGACAAGAACCTTCACTGGAGAGGTTGTGTAATCCTTACTGGCCAAGTTCGTCTTACTTTGCAAAAATTTGTTATGTATTGCACGGGTGGAGAAATTGCCTTGCGGGCTGTTGAGGTTGGATCTGGTTCCGTTTTGATGCACATGGGAGGATAGAGCGCTGAGTGTGGTCACAGTGCGTCGTAGATCACTCGAGCTGATCGTGCCGTCGCTACACCTTCGGCCACGAAAATTGTTGCGAATCGGAGTTTTGAAGATTTCAACCGGCCCGAAAACTTCACTTGACACCTGCTAAGTAAAGCAGTGCATTAAATAAATAAATGAAGACATTCTGCTATTTGTGTATTCACATTATTACAAAGGCCTACATTGCAAGACCAAAAACATCTGGATTCTTGAGAGTTCGATTCTCACCAGAGGCCAGGACATATTATACTATGATGAGTGCTTGTCCCTGATGGGGATTAAAGTAAATAATTTGTGTATTACCGGTAATTTTATGGGGTATAGGCATAATATATTTTAAAAATAACCATAACAAGCTGTAGAATAGCAATGAAAGAGGATAAAATGAAAAGACAGATGAAACAAAGATTATACAGCAAAATACTTACGCTGGCAATATTTGAGTTATTTGATATAATTCTGTTGTTAGAATGACTAGCACAAACACTAGAGCTCCTGTTTGTTTTACTACCAGTTACAGACACATCATGTGCTGTGTCTTGAACAAAAGAATCCTCAAAACTACCAGGACTCAAACAAGACACATTTGGTCTTTCCCGTGAACTGGTATGAAGCTGTTTGTCATCTATGGAACTGATCACAATAACTGGAGATACAGGTAGGACAATAGAAGTTCCAGTTTTATTGTGTGTAGGGTCAACTGGTTTCAACTGTGTTTGTATTGCCACACTTTGGTCAGAAATCGTAGTAGCAGGAGAAAAGGATTCTTCTGTTGGCTGGTATGAGTGGTTGATGTCAGAAACAAATACATCATCCTCCAATAAGTTTGTATGAGATATAGTCTGATCACGTTTTAACAATCGAGGACTAAGTAATGCATTGCTAAGCTTAGAAGCAAAGGCTTTCTGTCGGCGCATACCTTCTTTCTAGTACCAGCAGCATAAAATATAAACTTCAACAGAACTGCAGTGAGATACATTCACCTAAATTGTAGCAACCTATAGCTACCAGTCACTATAAACACAATGTGTTTTAGGTCGACTTGGTCTGCGTTTTAGGCTTTCTACATACATTTAACACCATCATATTCTAGCACTACGCAACTGTAATGTACACAACGCGATTCTTACGTCTTTCCTTTACTTGGCAAATGCAACGTCGTCTAATTTTACGTTAGACGTCCTGCACTGAAATGCAACGCTTTCAGAAGATGGTAGTTAATTATTAAGTGCTCAATTGTTTCCAGCTAAAATAAACTAAAGCGAAAAGCCGTAGTCTCCGCTCAAAACAGTGAAGAGGTATTGATAAAGACTTGAAATATAGACTTTCTAGACCACGCTAATTTTCTTCGGGTTTAAAGCATCTTTTATTTTTGCTTTCTACGCAAGTAGCTTCGATGCGACATTTGCATGTTGTCGTAGCCGTTAGCCTAACTCTTCTGCTTTAGATAGATAGTTGTTGGATTATCGAACGCATGTTTACCAACAACTAGCGTTGCACTACAGTAAAATCTGCCGATCGATCATTTCTTCGACTAAAGCTTGGTAGGACGCCTGAAATCGATCGAAAATAAAATAATCTCTCTCGTTACGCATACATGCGGAATGCTGAAGTAACGTAATTTCTGAACTATACCTTTAATTATTACATCATTCGCCCACATATCTTTGCTACTTGCACCAGCTGACATCTGTACTAATAACAGAAGTCTACGTAAATTACACTTTCCCTCGTGAAATCGAAATCTTTGCTTATAATTTGATATTTTACGAACCAAACTCAACGTGATGTATGTAATAGCGGCAAGATCACAGTGTAATATACTGCGGCGATACTCCTGGGACATCTCGACAGATGCGCACTTACTAGATCTAGTTAGTTACATTACAACTGACTTCGCTTTCAGACTGTATGGGAAAGAAGGTTGAACGAGCAGACATTAAATATTTATAGACATAGGAATAAAACGGCTAACGTGTATGCTGTATGCATCTTGAACTTGTCTGCTTAGTGCATCATCAGATTTAATTTTATGTATACGTATGCGATCGATTACATGTCCGCCAAATTATGTGAAAAAAAATTAAAATAACAAGTTGTATTGAATAAATGCAAACAAAAAACGTAATGATCCACCAGATATCTATAAAGCTATACTTTCGCTTTAGATGCGCGGTCTAACAGTTACAGAGCTGTAAAGCTCGACGGAAAGAAAATCATTTACGAAACGGCAGGGCATTTGATAAGATCATTTCGTACGGTATATTATATATAAATGGCCAAGTTAGTTATAAAACCATACCTTATTCAGTGCAGTGGGTCGAGATGCGCAGAGCTCCTGTGCGCAGCCACTGGTAAAGTCCTCATCGTTAGTGTTAAAAGAAAGATTAACCGACATGTTGCGATGGTGTTGTTACACTTTACAAACTAAATATTGCATATTTATTGCACTAACACTGCTAAACGAAACGATACAACTGAATTAAAAGGCTGTAAATTAGTAAAACTCAAAAGTCATTTTACGTGATGCAAATACCTATCCGAAAGACGTAACAATACCGGTTCATGTTTAACACAGGATGATTAGTCACCAAATGCCTCTACCACCAGCACGTACTTGGCCCGGGAGCTAAACGGACGGTTAATTTACTAACAACAGCATTGTACAACAAAGAACACGTGCCCGACAAACTACGCTTTCAATTTTGAAGTCTCGTTAATTTCTTAGCTCGAGCAGGCATCAATGGGTCGTAACACAGCAGAGTAATTACACGCACGTACTTTGAGGGCAATAAACTCATACTTTGCGCCTTTTAAAAATCGTTAACACAGATAATGGATTCAGTTATTAGTCAAGATTTGAAACATCTATTCAAAACAAACGCTGTGCGAGAAACTGTGAGACTCACTTAACTCGTAATGATACGTACTTGTCTCAATTACTGCATACGTTAACTGTTTAATCCTTCTTGACGCATGCAATGTAAATTCTAGGATATTTAATCCAATGTTACTGTGTTGGCGTACCTGATCGTAAGTATAATTTGAATGGCGCAGAACATTACTTATCGTGCATTGTGGTTATACTGGCGAACGTGGAATTAAAAACAACAATCAGAAGTTGTTTAAAGACCACTGTACCCGACTCGAAGCTATTAAGCTCAACTAATGATGGGACATGATGAGGCATAATGCGTTGCTTCGGTTGACGACTGATCATTGGATTGGACCTCGTGCGTGGAACTTCTTAATTACCGGTGCTGCAAACTGTATGTGACGTATTTTGCCATGTGATGTAAATGCTTATAGGAATCGGCTAAATATATATTTCAAATTTGTATATGCTTATGGGAAGGTTAAATAAGTCACAGATAATAAGAATAAATACGATGATAATAATGTTTCAACCATACGTTCAGTTAATAACAGTATTAGTGAAACAAGCTAACATTTAAAAAAAAATCTGGTCAAAAACGTTCAAATATTCGCCCCGACAATTTGCTAACATATTTGAGCAATTATCATATTTCTAAACATTGGTAATTGGTGGTTTTGAAGAGGGAATGTTCTCGTTTAAAACTAATCCGTCTCTACTCAGCTTATTAAAAAACGCGACTTTACCCATGGATATTCCAAAATAATTGGGATGGATTCAGAATTCTATTTTATGCCTATTTTATTTCTCACTGATAAGGATTAAGGCTACAATCAAAACGACTATGAAAACCGTTTTATTTCTAACTTACATTAAAGCTTAATCTTGTTTTTTAATCGAATCTTAATTCTTTCCGTGCTGAGTGTTCCAGCATCCTATTCTGTATAGTTTTTACTATATTCTTCTAAAACTTTTGAAAATCAAACGTTTGAATTAACGCAGCTAACTCTATAAAATCCATTTTCTGCACTGTGTATACCGAACTACCCTGCATAAATATGACAATTAGAGTTCAGGATTGTCAATGGGGGTTATCGAGAGGTTTAGGTCGAACATAGATCCGAATGTGGATTCTTGAAATCCCTTTCGAATATTCTATTCTCCTTTTCGCACCCAGCTGTTCCAACTCAGGCAGCAATTAGAAATTGATCAAAGTTCACAAACATGGATTTTGGACTCTAGTGTTGTTTCTTAATACAAAATTACCCCTTGATTTTCCGCCGAGTTTTGAATTTTTGTTGCACGAACAGAAATTTACAAAATACATGACTTTAGAAAATGAATTGCTGACTTGGACCTAAGGGTTGAGTGTAATCTGGTCCTGCTAGATTAAACAAATCTGTGTCAACGAAAAACATGATATGCTTGTATATGACTCATAAACGGTCACAACACAACAGCAAATACTGAAAATATTTTGCGTTCCGATAACTAACTGACTGTCGGACTCGTTGCTATGTACCAAGGAACGGGAACGAGGAAAACGATTTAAACTTTTTTATATAAATCTATAACTTATAATAAAGCGAGGTCTAACTTCACACTAACCAATCAATATCTACACAAACGGCGGAAAGAGCGTGAAGTACGACGAATGGAATGGTCTATTATTTTCTTTGAAACTGGAGTTGGTTGGTCTATTCTACCTCACTGCAACTGCTGTAAACTGGTAATAAGGATTTACGCGTCGAATTAAAGCGTTATCAACCTCTAACGTTCTTCTTTACGCCTTGCACCTCGAAATCAAGTTGCGAATTGAGATGGTTTTATGGCGCGATGTAGTGTAGTGAAAGCGCATCACCAACTACGTGGTGCTAGTTAATCTTTGACTCTCGAAACTTGACACGAACGATTACGAAAGAAACCGCCGTGACAAACAAACCAACAATATTTCTGCAACAAAACAATACGGGCTTCAAATCAACCACACCAGACGTTCTAACCTGGTTCACCATATACATGCCCCGGTTTAACCTCGTATGGGATTGTTTGACTATAACTAGGGCCAGGCGGTGCTATTTAGCGACTGCGTGCGATTTGGTATCAAATTTCAGTCGGTATAAATCATCTAACATAGTGAGTATACAGCATAACTTAACCAGTCGCTGCGTAGGCTTAATTAGTCTGCAACACACAAACATCAACAAAACGAAACAGCTTGCTGTAGAACACATCCTGTCAGTTTGCACAGTGCCTTCCTGCGGCTATTAATGGATTAATTTAGGATCCTGTTTATCAGGAGAAACTACAGCACACGCGGCCATCTTTGTGTACAACTCGCAACACCCGGCAATGGGCGACGTGACAGTCCCCGTGTGATGAAAACAAACGAATGATTCAAGCGCATAGTAATGCTGAGTCAGCACACCTAAATACTGGTTGCAAAGGAACATTTATCAATTATATACAACTTCAACGTTTTGGCTATATTTTGTTCGGGCCACTCAGCAAACTACAAAACCAAAGATTTATAACTACAGGGCCAATGTAACTTGAACTATGCAATATGTTACATAAAAAGGAGTTCGTTACAAAACAGTTCAATAAAACCTAGGGAGTGTTTATTAGAAACTATTTTCGTGTGGATTCATTGAGATCAATCAGGAATGATACACGATACGTCACACGATGCTCGTTAAAAAACACTTGTTGGTTAGATAACACATGGCTGTGGTTATGCGGGCGGAAATGAATATGCGGTAATCGGTTGAAAAATAGGTCGAAAGGCGTCCCGGCTAAACACAGTGTATACCAAGTATTGTAGTCAAAACATAGCACATCACATAGAATGACATAGCGTCTACAACATGGGAAAGAATACAAGTTATGAGTCAATTTGGTTGTTTAATGCAGGTTTTCGATGGCTCACTCAATTTCTCGATTCAACTGTAACTGCACTCTTTTATAAGTACTTTTGCAATACACAGCCCTTCAACTGCCCCTTACTGTCGTGTGTGGCTTGCACAATACTTACACAGCGGGCACTACTACTTCCTGCAGTAACCAATCCTTCCGTGCTAAAAGCGTCACAAACAAAAATCACCTTAGGCTACGTAATGCATTCTCTTGTAAACAAAGTCCCCTTATTAAAACGCAGTAAAGCACTAGTAATATAATTCATGTCGGCGTTAGAGGGCAAATCACTTAACTTCATGTAGCAAACAGTAGATCTGTTATAACCACCATCCCGAGTATTGTGGGTACTTGATGATTTAAATAATACAACAGGAACTACTTGAGTTGCAAATTAGACGCCATGTCTGCATTTGTTTATGTAATTTGCTAAAGTAGGCACTGTGATTACTGCACATCAACAGGCTGAATGTTATACAAGATGACTGACTGCCGTATTTAGGTCAAGTGAACAGGTTGACTGGTCTGCTGCTTAAACTGGAAATGTAAACATTAATCTACCGGATCGTAACACTGCCCGTGTCTGTCTCAATTCAAACACTATTGATACGCGTGCTGTGGCAAGGCATCTGGACTTCAGCTATAAACGTACAGCTTGCAGAAACCTCTGAAACCTCTAAACCCAACACAAGAACTTCGACTTGTCGAATGATAATAGACCGAAACATTCTAAGCATGATTCATCCAGAAACAAGGAAACTGATGGATCACACGTTCGACGCAACGGTTTTAGCAAAACATACAGCAATGCATCAGAAAGAAAGATATGCGGGGGTGGGGTATTATTCGATTTAAAGGTTAATATTTTTTGCAACAAAACCGCAAACAAAACCTCACCTTACGTCTTGATATGGATGATTAGTGAGCCCTCTTAGGCGTTACGACAGTCATGCTTCATTGATGGCTTCAATCTCAGTTTCAGCAAACTACAAAACTTAACACTGAAATACAGGTGGTTCACGGTTAGGGGTTAGGGAGGGGGTGCCAAACACAACACCGTTGTCTGTTTAAGGCCGGAATACTAAGACCAGTAGTCGTCACTATACACCGAGAGCCAATAAATCACAAATTCGCATTTGGAGGTAAAATAACGGAAAATGTAACAATGAAAAAATGGACAAATTAGACGGTTAGAAAAACTGTGGTCGGATGACTGTTAGTAACAAGTACAATATACTAAATATTCAATACCGATAAACAGCACAGGATTATTTATCATATTGCGCTAATTGTTCTATAAGGAATATTATTACGGTCGAAAAGTAAACGAAATACGTCATTCTGATTATTAATATCCAACGGACCACACCGCATTGTAAAACTAATGCACAGTGATCTGCACTGCCACCAAACGACAAGCATGTTATTGCCGCGAGAGTTGCATGTTGCCCAGAAGTTAAGATCAACGTTCGTGTTAAATGAGCATTGCAACATAGTACATACCGGTATACTTGAACCGACCGTTGTACCGAACACACACAAATGAATAAACTAAACTAAAACCTCGAAACGGGTATATTGGACATCGGTCGGAATGAACGGTTTAAAACATACAAAAATCAAAAATCTTATTCTACATATTTTTTAGTAGCAAACATTATTTTAAATTCTAAAAGTGTAGGTACTGCGCAAAACGCTACTCTAAAACGCAAAGACTCCACTGAACTGTAACAGCCGTGAAATCATTCGACAGAAATATTGAAATACGAAAACACGTATTGATCATTCAACGAGTTGTAATATTTCTAAACAGCAGGAGGTCGATTTTTGCCACCTCTACATTTGCTTTGCAATTTTCTATTCAATATATTTCAGCTCCATTTCCCTTGTTCTGTCCGCCTTAGAAACTACGGCTAAGCAAATAGAGTAATAACTAACTATGTAAGCATTATATTGCTCCCTAGTCTGAATTATATCTAACAAAACGTATTTTGGTTACGTCATTTCTTAATTAAACGTTTTTCTCAAGGAAATATCAGTTTTTACGCAGAATGCCAAGTGATTTCGTAAACCATTGCGCAAATTGCATATCAAGCCACTAGCAAGCTACTTCGTGTTAAAGAACCCACAAGCTTTGCTCAGTAAATCGTCAGCAACCACCATTCGTTCCACATGGATATGTACGAGATAAAACTTTGCGGTGCTTACTGGCTATGAGAGACTATTTGCGGGAAATTCCAGGGGAGTTAATCGGGGACGCCATGGATTGAGGAAGTTGTTTTCAACATATCAGATTCGCAACGTTTAATTTCTGAATTTAAACGAATAATTTTTCTTGGTCATAAAAATGGTGTAACACTTTATGGGGGTTTTACAGTCGTAGATCAAAGATGACGATAAATGCCAAGTCAACAGTAAGAGTAGCAAATTGAGTGAAAAAACACAAATGACCAAATCGCTCCCTTAAAAATACAAACCTAGTATTGCTGCCAGGGCGACGGCTATATTTTCCGAAAACGCCTTGATAAGATAAAACAAGCTTATTTCACGTCAAATCGGGTTACCGCAATAACGTACGTGTCGAACTGAGTCGGGGGTCACGCTACGTATGAGAAAGAAAAGATGTGAAAAAGCAATGGAATGAGATACTAGACAGTTAGACACACATACGAGGGGGTGCTTCGCTAACAACACTGCAATTATAGCCACTTAGAACGATACTGGTGAGACAACCACACAATAGCTGCACGGGCGACGTTTTATATAAAGCCAATCCAACTGTTGATTTAGTAACCTAGGATCTGGGCCGAGCTTAATCAAACGATATGGATAAACAGCAAGAGTCGAGCTTCCTGAAGCTTTCTAAAACATAGATGTTAATTTCCATACACACTGAATTAAATTATCAATTAACTTGGTTTAAATTACACTAAAGGATCAAGTTAAATAGACCATAATTGCTTAGACTTAAACACTTCTAACAAAAAAATCTCTCACTTAAGTTGGTCGTATAAAGAATCTATAAATATCACAAATATAGTTAGAACTGACGTACAAAATATATTTCTTCGCTGTGGACTTTGCAATAAAGACTGTAAATTCTGGTTTCACAAGTTGTTTGCACAAACGCATCACAAAGTACATACAAGATGCAAATAACAGCTTTTACTAACTGCAAAGAAAGACTGGGAATGCGACATTCTTAACCCAAAGCTTGATCTGGAACTAAAGCTACTACTAACATATTGCTATATGTAAGCGTTCGACCGCGAAATGATGTTTCGTTAAAATACATAGGCGAACTGACTAAAAACAAACTACTTTCGGTCGTGCCCAGTACATTTTTGTTGTGTCAACTTGAAAAGCAGTCGCCTCGTGCAACATATGTTCATTGTCCAAACACTAAACCTGTCAACGTGCATAACTCATGAGCCTGTCCATTAACAAACTGATTTTAATGTTTTGCAAGCAAAATTTAAATGTTGTTTCAAATAAAATCTCGATCAACGACCTGTTTTCCGCCGTAGGCTAGAGTCCAAAAAAAGATCTTGCTTCACGCTCAAAACCGACGTCAGAGTGCACAATACAGCAGGGAGATTGGGGCCTTTTCCATTTCAAGTGTCTTTCAATATTGATTACTGAGCGTCGACTTCATATCCCAAGAGCCCATAGCACACACACAAATGCAACGCGCACACGCACGATAAGCGCGAAAAGACATGCGTCGTAAATCTATCTACTACAGAATTAACATAAACCCGGTTGAAATTCAATTTGTCGTGGGATTTAAACGAAGCATCCAATATCGACTTAAACAACGAGGAGATAAGACTCTAAGTTGGATTTTTTAATCCAGCGACTTCTCTTAGCAACAACTAAAAAATATCTGATCAAAGTGAATGTCAAGTTCAAACATGCTCTGTGTATATCTGTCCCCCTGCGTTAACTAAACATACTTGACAATAAAGCAGGAACATAGAACTTGTTTTCGTCGTGAAAATTAAACTACCTCCCTAATTTCACGAGCGCGCTTACTTTTCAAATTAGTTTCGATACGAACTTTTCTTTATCTCGACTTTCCAACCCAAGCAATAAAGACTAAACATGTCTCTGTCACAGTAAACCTTGTGTTGTAGAAATGTAGGAGATGGGTGAAGACGAAAACACAATAAACTTGTCGAAGCTGATCTATACAAAGGAGAAAGGACAATACCAATAAGCGTGACTCTCGGATAAAATCACCAATGACACCACACGAGATGCGATAAACCCGTGCGATGAAGTTAACAATAGAACCAGTGAGATCATTAAAGCGTGGTAGAAAATCGAGGTGGGTTGAACAATTTGACGTGCATTCTGGCATTTCAAATCACTTGATTAAAAAGTTGCCCACGTACTGACGTGGCATAACGTAAATGATGGAATTATTTAAGAATTCCCAAACTTTGGGCGTTCATTCCAAACAGTTGTTGCATTTTCCTGTCCGCACAATATTAAAAAATATTACTGGGGAGAAGTATAAATCAACTTGTGTGCAACACAAATCTAATGTGGGTATTTACTTTGGTTGTGGTGTAACTATTTGGTTTAGACGCTACCGTTGACCTTTAGTTCGGACAGAAAATCACCAAAAAATTTGAAATGATTTGACGGACCTTGACATTTTATAACATACATAAACATTTTTTAATTGTTATTGTCGTACCGGTATTCACACAAAAATGTTTTATCAAAAAAAGTTTTATATAAATTCTGGAGTTTCGTCTCAGCGTAATTCTATCACCCGTGCCTGACCAAACAATACGCATTGTGAGTTGTGACGCCATTGAACAATGTCCCTTACGTCATCGTCGAGAAGTACTGAGAAGTGAACTTCGGGTGTTGAGATTATTTGCTATACTAGTACGGATTAACACTGCACTTAATATAGTATATATACTTCGAGGGTTACCACGTAAAGCTTTTTACTTAATATAAGCACCGTGGAAATTCCACATTGCTATTGATCTTACAACACCATTACCACAAGACATTTCCAAAACTCAAAACACAACAAATTCGCTTTATCGAACGAAATAGCGGTGGGTCATACTGGTACCCGTTGTACGTCACAACTCACAACGACGGAATTATGGTATTAATAGCGTGAATACTACGTCAAGGCGTCGTTCAAGCGACTGCATTATGGACTTCTGATGTCACAAGTTAGATCAATCAACGACAGTCTAAGAATCGAATAACAAAATTCCGTAATTATTCGTTGTAATGTGATGCTGTTCTTTAAAAAAAATAAAGCGCACTGTTGAATAAAACATCACTTTAAACAAACACTAACATAGTGCATTTGGGTTCAGTACTCAACATTTAAGAAACGTCCATATAACGAGTTTAAGTTGATCATTTACAAAACTGTGGTACAGATTTATCGTTTCAAACGGATAAAAAAGAACAACCTTATCAAACGTAAACCTACGCAATTTGGCATGACGTAATGCACAAGTCAATGCCGTTGTTCGTTCACATCGTCATTCATGATCGGTAGTGCGGAGCGGTTTTCAAGACTACAGACAACGCTTAAGGTGTGGCTAAATTTCACGTACAAATATTGGCTGTTAGATTAACCTAACCCTATCCAATCTATGCTGGGTGTGAACTTGTTGATATTTAAAATAACCCAAACAATCAGGACAAACAGTAATCACGTGCATATCATGTCGAGCATATAAATTGAATATTGATATCAGACAGAAACTCACACCTGCATAATTGCGATTCTAAGTAGCATGGCTACGCTTCCGTACAGCTCAGTGAAATGGCGATACGAAGACGACATGCACTTAGAGCCGTCCGAAATTATCTTAAAGGGTGGAAACTGGTGGAACCTTTGAAGTTTAATCAGGTCGTAACGATAAACATCCTCAAGCAGTAGGCCAACATCAAAAGCATGCCACCGTACCAGCGATTGCAACATTTTAACACCATCTGCACAGCATGCTACAAAACGATGGTTTCACTGGTAAACACATACAGCGAGGGCATACTAAAATAAACTGAATACGTGGATAAGGGGGCAGACTTTTCGCAAGTATTCAGGAGTACCCGGCCCACACACTGAGTAATGATGTGACTGATTGCAGCTCGTTGCACCACTTGCAAACGCGCGTAGATGATCACCTGATATTACATGCATATTACTCCAACATGTGAAATAGAACACAACCACCTACTATTGTCATAAGTTAATAAACTAATATTACTATTAACGTTTAAATGAAAGTATAACATTCTACTAAATACAGGCTTACGATACATGCAAAAAGGAATATGATTTGGTACAAATTCTTGAACTACACTTTCTCGATGTTTATAATCACAACAATTTCATCTTTCCTGAAACCGGCTTTGCAACATAAACGGATACGAAGTAGAAAAAAATGCCACAAATTGTAACTCAACACCTTTATTCCGCTACCTTGAGCTTGTAACATGTGCGTCACTACTTCGCTATTTCGGGTTCATTACGGCCTCCGCCAGTATTGACGCATTGTTGTGAACTGCATTAACGTTGCAACGCGGCCATATACAACGCGATGACGTGTATTGTGGACTAAACGAATTGGCGCGCAAATCAAAACCCGGTAATGTAGATTTAATGCAACTTTACCCGGTAGTCTGCTCAACACATTACCTTGTACGTCACACATTTAAGTTAATATAACTGTCAAATCTGTCATTAACTCTATCTTGATATAGACACGGGGGAACTTGTATGCTAATTTTAAATGGAATATCCTTAGAAACGATTGTTGCTAATCTGCTATGCTCGTTTATATAAATTATAAAACAACATTCAACCACACATTTAGGCTTTAGTAATAAAATACTTCAAAATGGCCAAATGGAAACTTTATAATAGTACTTACAAAATGTAGTATTGAGTATTCAATATGCATACACAACAAAATAAATAAAAATATAAAACAAATAATATTTAAGATATATAATCACGAGATCTGTATGTCAGTTAAAACCTTTTGTTGTCGATTAAACACAAAAAAAACTAGGTAATTGATTTTTGTGCATACCAAATTAATAAAAATCAATTACTGTGAAAACTTATATTCCATTTAATAAGTTAATAAACAATACAAGCATCAAGATAGTTACATAGACATAATACAAATTTAAATCATGTTTTGATTTTATGTTTAAACAGCTGTGACAACCACAAATCAATAAAAAGATATAAAAAACTGATTTGTGCCAAATAAATATATATGCTTCATTAACATAAAACAACAATAAGCACATACTGCACATACAATACATATATATAGCATATAAGCACATTTAGCAAATATTAAAACAGTTCGGAATTACTTCGAGAGAACATAGAATTATCTCCAACACCAATGAGCTCTGGTATGGCAACCCCCTGACAGATGCATTCAACCAGAAAATTTGAATTAATCAAAATCGTACACAAAAGGAGAGTAAATGTGATTTAAACTGAACAAGAAAATATTTAACTTAGTGTTATAAATTTCAAATATATCTATGTATATTAACCATCAGTCAAAGAGTTGTCTACAGAAAAAAAAAATTAAATTAGTTTGCAGTCTAGCCCAACTTTAAAGCATTTTAAAAAGCATGGCATATCTCGAAGTGATCTTACAAGTTCACAACGTTCTTGAGTGCACTAATACCAAGATATTAAATATTGGAAATTAAGGAAGGATAGGGGCATTTATAATAATTTAAAAATATCAGGGATGCACCTGCCCTGCTTTCCAGACTGGAGTAGATTACATTGTTCCAAAAACCAGAATTCATCATGGTCACTGGTGTCGTTATAATAATAAGGTATTAAAGGTTATTCAATGCACCATCTGTTAACAAAGTATTGCATTGTAATTGAAATTTGTGGTTCTTGAATCTCACTTCTAATTCTCATTTTTAACAAGATATTAATTCAGATGCTTTCTAACACTAACAAATTAAAAAAAATTGTATGTATGCTATTTTCACTTAAAATCTTATGAAGTTGAAATCATATGCAAAGTTAAATTAAGACTTGGTTAAAATGTGGCATTGAGTTTTTGTGTAAATTGTGTTCCGGTTCACCAATTCTTCATTATGACTGTATCCCCTTGGCCTTGTCCCTTTCTTTTCGTTTTTTCAGTCAACTGAACATGTGTTGAGAATGATTAACTACACTATATTTATCCAGTTGTAACTGTAAGGATAACCTTTTTCTAAATTTAGGTTAACTGAAAAGCATACTCTTCTCTTGGATTGCAACAACGAAAAGGGGTAACAATTTAAAAATATAAACAATCTAACATGAGGAAATAGTATATAGAAGAATTGCGTAGTAAGTATACAAAAGAATTAAGTGGTGAAATAAGAAGAGCTACGTTATTAATCCAGGTAAAAACCAAAACAAACTTCAATCAACCTGACAACCAAACTTGAAATAAAACTTTATTTGGCCAGCAACATAGACATCATACTTTATTTTGTGTGTAGTTTTATATGATTTTTATGTCGATTAGAATATTTAAAACTTTAAAAACAAAAGATATTTGTGTTTAATATCGAAATTTAGTAAACGCGGATAGTTATCACACGCCAATCATCAAATCACCTCGCGATTACGTAGTGACCCTTACCACACATTTGACGCGTCATTTACCTCGCACCCATCGTCGGGTTACCAAAGCAAGTGCAGTGCGTTGTGTACGGTGAGATGTTCCTTCACTTATTAATTCTCTGGGTCCAGGTAATATGCCCAAGTGCCTTGTCAAATGAGGCAATCCACTATTTGGCAACCATTTTCAAATATGCAACCTTCGGCCGAAAGGCGACACACCATCCCACAAGGCTACTCGGTCGAAAGCCAACATATTCCGTACTGGATTAAGTACGAAACAGATGCCAAGTTAATGACATAACGTTTAAAATAAATGTATTTTATTACTAAAATTAAAAAATAAATTGACAGGGGGATTTGTAGCATATTCCTATATTCTTCGTGATTAGGAAAACAAACATATATATATAGGCGTTAGTTCGACCTTTTAATTCTTCAATTTTGTTTTTGCCGTTTACTATTTTGCATCACCTATACACTACAACATTATTATTAGTTCACTTGCTTGTGCAGCTTCCAAACGATATATTTTATGTGTTAAAAACACGGTAATCTTTAACAGTAAATATGAACTATTCTTGCGTGGGAGGTGGTCCTACATAGGTATAGAACAAGACATTAAACTATACCACTTTAAATTGCGTAGGTAGGTGGTTTAGAAACTTTCTCAAAAAGGTTTAAAATAAAATATGGTTGTTCGTTAAGTTATAACGAATGGGCAATTGTACAAGTACTTGACTCGGCGATGGCGCTAATCCTATAATATTCTATTGTGGAAATAACAATATCACAGTGTTAAGATTACATAAAATTTTGAAAATGTGGCTATGAGATCGTCATCGAGAGATCCCTAGCGCCCCCCAATTGGGGCGTGACGGGGCCGCCGCGCGGAGATATTCGAACGGGGAGGGGGCGTTCAAGACCCCAGTGTGTAACTTCTCCACTTCGTCAATCACCGAACGAACCTGTAACATTATGTTTAACTTAACATGACGCCATACATGTCAACTAAAAAGCGTACAAATGAGTAAAATAGGGAAAGCCCCAAGCTTAGCTCCTGGACGGCGGCCAGGTCGAATTGTTCTATTATGCTGAAGGCAATTTGCGCTTTTTCTAAGTTCACTGTACGCGGATCAATCTCTTTTATCCTCCGTCGCAATCCTTCCTTCCCGCTTTTCCCCATTAAACTTTGAATTGTCGTCCATTTCTATAAGAAGTAGCTGGTTATTGTGATCGAGTTGGCTGCAACAGTGTTAAACCGACCTGAAGATACGCTGTATCATAGCCTAAAATAAGGTATACTGCCTTCATTACGGCGTAGACGCCAGGTGGCGGAGAGGAATAACTTCTGATCTCCGATACTCTGCCTTGGTTCAAATTAAGCACCTCGCGCCGCACCTATTGTGGGTTTAAAATCAGAGGGTTTGTACGTGGCACGATTTGGTGTCTACCTTTTCAAGATATTCTAGTTCTTTCTTCATTCGCTTAGCTTGCTTGACTTCCACGGCGAGTTCAGGTTCGTACCCGCGCTCGTCCACTATGTTCAGTGTCCTGGAAACCAGGTCGATGTCTCGCGTTCGCATCGATTGCTCGAGATCTGCGAAGATTCGGGTAACCAACTGAGTATCAAGCCTCGTGGCGATGACTTACCTTCCTTGCAACGATATATATCCAACATCCGATCTACCATCCACGGCTCACAACCACTCAAAGAACGAAGTTCAAAGGTCAACCGTTCAACTGCTTCGACATCTCCATTGTCCATGGCGGCTTTTAACTTGGACGTGAGCGACTGTGTAATGGGGGGTGAACACACACTGTACCATATTTTCCGGCATAATCTCGATGGGTTACATTGCTTTTCAGTCGAAAGGTTTAAGATCCGTAACTGGTTACTAGCAAGTCGGTTGTATTTTTGGATAAGGCATTTAGCGGACATTGCCTCGCCCAGTGGATTAATAGGTTCTACTAAAACCGCAGGAACTTCTCAATAATATAAACACATTGCAATAGCTTAGGTAACTCGACGGTTAGTCGAGGTAATCTTAACGGTCACCCGTGTAATAACGCTTTTTTTTCACCACTGTAGTTTTACCGTTTATCATAAATAAAAACTAAACTATTCATTTGTTTCGCTAAACCTGGATTTTCCCGAGCTCCTTCAACAATATCTCGGCACTTTCCACTTCTTCTTTCAATTCATTTTGATGTTGTTTTTGCTTCACGTCAAATATGGCTCGTTGCAAGTAGTGAACGTTCCGTTCGGCGATTGCGTAACTTATTCCTGCAACACAAATAAGAGTTAGAATATTCGTGTTATATCCCTATATGGATGGAAAACCACATGAAATGTTATCACATCGGCAATCATTAGACTACCCTGCGTTGGCTAACGAAAGCTATAGTGCATAATATTAAATAATATGCTCTGGTGTGTTGTAGACGTTCTTTCAGTTTAATCCAATAATCCACTGGATCCAAACAATGCGTGATAAATGCTTTGTCCAAGAGTGCAATCGTTTAAAACGCGGTTGGTTTTGATCATAAATCTTTCGGCTAACAGCCGACGCTTCAAACTTTTCGGCTGATAGCCGACGTTTCCACGGGGTAAAACAGCAACCTATTTCTAATCAAACCTTCTTTGCAGTTTTGCAACGAGATCAATCTTTCAGCCAATATGACGTGACCATCACGGTCATCGAGGTTCAGGCGACGAAAATCCTTCAAAGCGGAAACAACCTCCGAAGTGTCGTCATTCGCTACCGCCACACGCAGTCGCTCTCGCACAATGCTTTCTTCATCAGGTAACTGGGCAGATGGTCTGCAAAGATAAACGTCACACCTGCCATATTGTCACGCATGAAAATGGTAGTTACGTGAAAAGTGCTTCGACTTCTGGAGCAGTGTTGACCCCATTATTGGTTATTTCTCGTCTGTAATGTTATAACATGAGCGACATTACGAGCTGGCATCACTGGTAGTTTCTTGTACAACGTGAGTCATAATATCGTAAAAATCATTCAACGCATTAACAAAAACGATTAAACATGCGCTTAGTTCACAATGATGTGGCCTATTCTGCAAGATTATATCCTTGTGTCCGCCAATGTCCCTATCTCTGCGACAAACCGTCAGCCGAATGGTGGGAGTTGTGTACGGTCGTGTGACCGAATGGTTAACGCGACGCATACCTATACCATTTTACATAATAAAAACGGTCTCAGCAACAAGCTCATCATGGGTTCCAAACTGAGCCCAATAAAAATGTTTGTGTTCTTGGCAAAACATATATCGACTAAAACCAGTAAATTAAATTTACTAAAACTAAAGGAAAGTCTAAAGCATTTCTGGAGCGAGATTGCCAGTGTGATATCTTTGTTGTTTTTTTCCATTCACGGGGATTAATCATGAATATACTGTACTCAGACGCTAGCTTTAGTCGGTTTGTGAGTGAATGTTGCCTTAAAACAGTGGTTTGCTTCCTCAACAACTGGACTAAAAATAATTATTCCATTCTGTGCAAGGCCATTTAAATTGAAAAGACTAAAGAAGTTTCTACCAAATGTCAAAAACACACCGTAATGTCTCCGATAACCGGACTGCGGGCACAAAATAATCTTACGATATTTTCTGCGCGCGGCTTTTTTCCAAGACCACTTGCGTTTTCCCAATCACAGGAATCAAACTTAAGTATCATATTAATCAAATTTTCTGGTAACCCGACTGTGGGCACTAGGTAAAATGGTAATTAATGTTATTGACTGTCGTTGTCCCACACACGCGGGGATAATAAAAATCCTGTCCCATGACGAATACAAATCGTGTTTGGTATGACCACAAACTGTCAGTTTGATGAAAAAAAATCTCATTAATCACGTAACGGTAGTTAAACCTAAGTCAGCACCCCACACGCATATGGCATATCTGTAAACGCAAACCAGCACTTCACGCTCATTTTGCCACAAAAAGAAGATGACTTACTTTTCAGCCGGTGGAGTATTGAGCGCTCCAGTCACGCTGCTAGTGAACCTTTCCGGCGCATCGTTGCTGTAGAAGGTTCGAGGGTTAGTTATCACCACAAACAAAACATATTAGTTGAAACATCGAAAGACTCGCTGGCAAATTTGTTTTATTGAATGATAACAACGTAAACGATCCTAATTGTTCGTTTTCTGTACAATCATTGTTTATATAATTCCGCTCTGTCTTCGTCGACTCACCGGACCGCAGTTGGCGCACTTGTGACCTCAACCTGAAAGCAGAACAATAAATACAAGGTGGTGTACAGTCGTGTGGCCGAGTGGTTAACGCGACCAATACATATACCGACTCTTATACAAAAAACGGTCCTCGTGACAAGCCCATCATGGGTTCGAAATTTGGCTCGATAAAAAAAATGAATAAAAGGTGGTGTTACGCTGGTGCAACCGAATGGTTTAGGCGGCGGATACATATAACAAATTATACACAAAACGGTCTTAGCAACGATATCATATTGGTTTAGAAACTTACACCGGTTAAAAAGTAAATAAAAAATACAAGGTGGTTGATGCTTTTAGCAAACCTTTTTCGCAGGTTTAGCGGGGTTATCGTTTCTGGCAAAGTAGTAATATGCGATCGCGATGATGATTCCGCACAAGAAGATGATGCAGGCGATCACGATTCCAGCGATTTCAGCATCGGTGAGGCTGCTTGGTGGAACTGTCACTGCCACCACCGCTGCCGCCGTGGTCGTCGCTAAACAAATTATAAGAAGTTTAAAATAAATATGTAATAAAATTGGGTAATGAAGTTAAATGTAAAGAAAACGTCACTTTTGGGGAGAATTCGTACTGAATGGATGAGATATAGACTCGTTTAGCTCAACAACGAAACGTCCACTTTTGTGTGGGATAATTGTTTCCGTTTTTTTTTAAACGGACGAGTGCTAAACCAAATATGGACTAGTCACTCAGACTGTTTTTTTATATCCAGTTCTGTATGTAAGTCTGTTACTCTAACAATTCAGCCACGGGACCGTTAAGTGTTAGAACCATTAACTTATTTCTCGAACAGTTCAAATAGGCTCTCTGCAACTCCCCATGACTCACGGAATGCTCACCTGGTTCGGGCTCCGTCCCAATCAAAAAAACGTATGAACAATTTGTTGTCGCAGTGCACTCGAGCCCGCAGTACAGCGACAGTTGACCGTTTGTTAGAGATCCGTTAGGTGGCGTATAGTCGTACAGGAACACAATATTGGGAAGGTTGACAACCATCCTGCAAATACTTCATTGTTAACCACGGTTGTAATGTACACATGAGCCACACCTGTTGTCGTATATGGCTGATGTTGGGTTGATGACGCTCGTAGAGAAGTAAGCCGTCATCGAAGCTGGGTTGCATGATACACGGAGCTCGGTACCTTGCGCTAACACAGTGATGCGAAAGTTTTGAATCTCCGACGGTCCTAATGTTCCCGATATCGACGTGTTTCCAGCAGTTGTAATCGGTGCTTTAGACGTGAATAACGTAAGTTAAATAAGCCCAACGTGATAGGATATTCATGTTTGGGAATGTTTGGTTTTGGGTTGTCATCACAAATTATAATACCTTATACTCACCGGTGGATTACCGTAGCAATTGCATTATGTTGTATCATTGATACGTTCCTACTGTTTTATGTTATCCCAATATTACACTGGGTTTAGACAGCATTTACAAAGTACCATGTACACGAGCGACAGGTGCAGGTTTAAACCCAATGCAAACTTACCACGACATATACTGGTTTGAACAGGGCTGGCAAGGACGGACAACGAAGATACAACGTTCGAGTAGAAGACGTTGCTTGGATCGGACGCGAGGCTTGTAAGGTCATTCTTAATAAAAACGAGAATAAGATTTAGGAATGTGACCAAAAGGTTAATGCAATTAAGTTATATATCAATATCAACCAGCAATGAGCCCAGTAAACCCAGGTCAAAACTAACGGCAATTGTATTTACCACAGCAATGTTGTTTCCGACGCCAATAGCAATGATCTGAATCTCGTCTGCAATCGCGTTTTGTATCGGTATCGTCGCATTGTCGATGCTTGGTCGTTCGGTTATTATAACCAATACCTGCGCAAGTAACACATCAGGATATCAGGTTTATTCTGGTGGGACAATGCGGGAGGGGTTAAGGCAATGCTGGTAAACGTCAGATTACCTCGCGCCCACTCTCGTTTTGCAGTGTTGTATACATGAATAAGATGTTTATATTTTTTAATTTAACTTATTTAAATCACTGGGCACAAATAACGTGGGCTAACTGCCTTGCTTATGGTCACAACCGGATCGATATCAACTGTTATCGATTTAGTCACCTGGCTATCGTTACTTGGCTAGCGTTAAGACGCTTCAATCAATTGAGCTTCCCAGGCAAGAGCAGTTTGTAACTTTCGAGACAACGAACCAACCGACCTGCACAACTCCACCACTGATCGGTCTTCCTCCGTTGACAACATCGAACAGCCGCACGGCGTGTGCAACCGCTATTCCGGTTTGGACGGGTTCGCTCTTTAGTTGTGCTAACCCGTTGATGCTAGCTGTGACGTTGACTTCAGTAACACCCTCACTCAGCTCTAGCACGTCCTGATGGGTTGCATATAGTTGGTGGGGAATGAGACACACTAGGTTCACATACCTGTTGCTGACCGGCAAACTGTACAACCGCGAAACGAGTTGAATTGCTTGAGACGTGGAAATGTGGAACCAAGGAAGCCGCGAATGATTTCATTTCGGCGAATACGAGCGAGGACACAGCAGACGAGCTGTCAATCAATAAAATCACGTCTCGCTGACCGGAAGTGCATTCTATCGACGGCAACAATGTTAATTATTTTAAAGTTGTAACTATTTACATCAACAATTTAAATATGTCGCCACTTTATAGGAAGTGCTTGCTATCCTTGTCCCATAAGCACAACAACCCAGAATAGTGGTGAACGAGAAAGATCGAAGTAAAATCGTCCTATAGCACGATCTTTCTGCATAAGACATCTACAGTAAGCGCCTGAAGACAGTGGCTAAACGAATAATAGTCAATTGTTTTGTTGGGTAAGACAGTTAGCAGATGCTGATTAAACCTAGTGGATCAATGGGTTATATTTCGCTGGCCGGAAAGTGTTAAGGTTTTATGTTATCCTTGTAAGTAGGGACACCTTGCGCTATAGAGACAACAAACTAACAACGCAGTCCAACTCACTTGTTGATATCCCGGAGATTGCGGTGGTGAATTGTTGAAGTGTGATGGGTGCCTGGTTATCGTGGAAGTAGAACACCCACGTGTTATACTGCAGGATATTTAACATTGTCATTAAACAATAACATTTTACCAGAAAAAAATTCCAACCCCGTTATGGGCCTTTTCACAAGGTCCGCTATTGAATGGCATGCTGTATACAAATCGTTCATACTAATCATATAACACAGCCGGTGCTAAATGTACTGCATAACTTAGATCACCTGCACTGAAACGTCTGCTGGTATAATTGTGCTTCCCGCGGTTTCCGCATGCGCGATGACAAGTCTCGACGCCAGCGCTGAATACAGCGGTTTATCGAGATCGGCATAAACAACAACGTTCCAGTCAATCGAGAATATATTGTTGATACTGTTGTAATACATTGATGCGTTGAAGTTTTTCGATTGAAGCTCGGAAAATACGAATGTTGAGATCTGTAAAAGCCACGTGTCATCCTTGATTATCTAGGCATTTACCTCACACACCATATACACACACATATGTCCGCCTGTTTGCTCAATTAAATCGGATAAACCGCATCGCGCAGTGAAAAAAACGACTGGCGTCGTAGTCCGACCGATTAGTCTTGTGGATAGTGCGTCGCCTTTTAGCCGAAGGGTTGCAGGTTCGAAACTGGTCGCTAGTTAGTCGGTTGTGTCCTTGGGCTAAGGCACTTTACGGAGATTGCCCGAACTCAGCAGATTGATGGTTACTACTTAATTAAAGGAACGTGTGAATCACACAACACACTGCAATATCTCCGGTAACCTGACGGTGGGCGCGAGGTGATCTCACAATTTCCCGTGCTTTTACCTTCGTTTTTTCATTTACGGGGATAAATATGAATATCCTATCCGATATGCTAGCGAGCGACCAGTTTCAAATCTGCTATCACTTTAACCGGTCAAGCTAATCGGTCGAACGGTGTTGCCTGAATTCCAAACACCATGAATTAATGTGTCAACAGGAAATGTAGCAATGTGTCATCTTATTAACATGTTGCAATATAGCTATGTTACTCGACCGCGGGCACGAGATGATTTTTTGAGTTAATTTCTTAAAGTATTATATTGTAACAATTTATTTATTCGTATTATCGGCGAACATGAATTATATTTTTTTATATAAATATATACCTTCCCATAACCACCATATAAACATATTCTTTTCCTGTCCACCCTATACATTTATACGCTCCATACCCGCCCTATACATAAATACGTTCTATACCCACAATACACAGCATATATACCTTCCACAACCACTATATATAGTAAGAGGCATTGATACGCAAGGGGTGTGTTATCACACGAACAATCGTCAGATAGCCTAACCATGCGGTCATCGTCGTGTTACCGAAGCTATTGTTGCGTATGATTAGGACGTCCCTTTAATTTAGTAGAACCCATTAATTCACTATATTCGAGCAACGTCCGTTAGGTGGCTTTACCAATGACACAGCCGTCAAGCAAGCGACTACTTTCGAACATTCGGAAAGGTCGTGTGGCCGAATGGTTAACGCGACCGATTCATATACCTATTCGATATGTATAAAAAAGGGACTGAGTGACGAGCCCATCATGGGATCGAAACTAAGCCCGGTAAAAAAAACTTTCGAACGTGCGGCCTTTCGGGTAAAGGCGACGCACGAACCTACCAAGCTATTCGGTAGGATATAATGCATCTACATATTCCATAACCAACCGAAACAAACACAGCTTATATGCCCTCCTGTATATATTCAACACCCACCTTCCAGATCCCACCTGTTCCAGCCACATAGCTGCCACCATCGTTCGACTCCACGAGAGCAAGTCGTCGAAGCATACCGGAGTCATCGTTGAAGATGCCTGAAGATGGAGACTTAAATTCGACACTAACCAAATTTTGTCCACCGG
>CH003137.1:767224-796238 GCA_000149265.1 Ciona savignyi
TTTCATCCCATCAATGTGTTGCGCAATGTCTCTTCCACTTAATTTCCTTCCCGAGGTGCTACCTGCAACACCAAGGTTAATTAGATATTTTACTTAAGGTATGGGAAAATGCAAGTGACTAGAATCAGTTATGCCTAGTTATCAGAGGGAAAGCAAGAAGCGTTATCAGAGGCATTTAGAACATCCTGTGGCCACTGTGAGGTTACCGGAGCTAGTGCAGTTTGTTAAACTTGATACAGCAATATTGCTATAGTTTTTTTTCATTCCATCAATCCACTGGGTTCAGATGACATTCGCTAAGGGCCTTGCTCCAGGACACAAACAAATATCAACCTGCTGGTTCCCACTCCTACAGCCATTTTGCTGACGGGTTGCGCTTTGACTGATTGAGTTAACAACGGGACACAGACCAAGATTTAACACAGTGGCACCTACATGCAGTGAGAGGGGAGAGTGATACAATCGATGCGTAACTTCCCAATGTTCCAGGTCTTGTGGAGGACATAAGTACACTGGGATGGATGTAGGAAGATAGGAATGATGGGGAATCTGCGTAGATCATCGTCGCTCGTCGAATCATGATCTTCTCCTTCAACTTCCCGATGGCCAGTGCGACCAAATCCTCCAAATTCTGCTGTTTCCCTGGGATTTCCATCTTCAGCAATCTTGCAGAATCAAGTTCAACCTAAAAATCACAAATTTTAACAAATTCTTAGATTAAAAAATGTCCAAGTGTTTAGCTAAATCAGATAATAGTGCAGGGTGCCACTGTATAGGTTGGTAGAACCAGTACTGGTTCCGTTGTATCCTTGAAAATAAGCAGCAATTTTTTCCTTTTTAAACAAAAATGAGGTGGCGTCTTGACATTAATTAGTTGCAACCAATTTTAAATGTGGTACAAATTAAATTTTGTACAAAGTCTATTTAAAACTTAAACAAGTCGCAGAGGAATGAGTAAAATGAGTTCAAAGCATGTCGAGTACATTGTCATCCCACGTTTATATTGGTGGGTTCTACTATAACAGTAAAAAAAGAATCCAAGGGAATAAATTAGGAATATCAAGTCAACATATATTAATTACCTTTCCTGCCTCCTTTAAAGACGAGGAGGCGTCCAACACTGCTTGGGCACTGGCCTTCACGAGGTTTTGAAAATCTTTGGTTTTAGCAACAAAATCAGTTTCACAATTTACCTGAATATTTGATTATTAGATTTCTCTCATCTGCAAGTGATTTACTATCGATTTAAATAAAATAAAGATCGTTATACTGTTTGTATATTTTAACAGCAATATTTGTTTTTCAACTTACCGGAATATTCCTTAAAATTACAAATATACACATCTTCTAAACACTGTGCAAAAGACTTCTCTGGAAGTATGCGACCGCACTGAGTTTGGTGCACAAATGCATAATAAAAGTAAATTCAAAATTCTTGAGTGATAATCATTTATCGACTGACCATAATAATGATTCAACCATTTTCAAACACTTTTTAAATTTAAATACACTAATCTGTACAATGGAATTGCATATTGCAACTATTTTTACAAAAGGTTCTCTGGTTAATATAAATGTAGAAATATACAATATACCAATGCCCGAAGTCATAGAATTTCTTACTCAGGTCTACTCAGTGTATATTGGTTAAGATATTCATATTCATCCGGCAGAATGGAAAAATGCAAGGCGCGTCAAAGATTGTCATGTGCCTATTGAGGGGACATCAGATCTATCGATACTTAAAACATTTCTACTGTTAATTTCAACCAATGAATCCACTGGATTAATGCTTAAGGATACAACTGACCACCAACTGGCAGGTTCCTAAAACTTTTCAGCTGATTGTCGACACTTAAACCGGAAATAACAAGAAATATCCTTAAACCTCTATTATTAATCCAATGTTCTTCTGAATGACAGCAGACACAAGGCCTTGAGTTAATTCCTGCCTTCCACTCTGCATTGTGTTCCAACCCTTTTCCCGTGCAACTTCTAATAGATGTTCCTTAGCCTGGAAAATCAACCGATTAAGTTTGGATTTGTTTTTGCTACAGCATGTGCGGCATTAAATTTAATAATTTAATATAGTACTTTTATGTTTTCCCAAATTTTTATGCTTTGACTGAGAGGTTATCTGTTTTATTTATTTGTGACAAAAATGTCTGTGAACAACAAACAAAACTCAAGACTTGCAAACATAGAGGATGTGTTTAAAACTCTATACAGTTTAACACAAAAAGGCTCTAAGTATGTCATATACTAAAAAACATGGAGCTTACTAATAAAAATGTAAAGAAAGCACTATCTGGTGGCAACCCTTTTTTTAGAAAATGATTTCGGTAAATAATGTCCACTAGGTAAAACACAATTTGTTTGGATTTTTTTTGTCCGCTGCCAAAATAATTTTCCAGAATATGTAAAATGTGGTATAAATTTTTGGTAATTAATTATAAATTTTGGTAATTTTATATTATAGTGCTACCTTAATACATCTATAAACTATTGTATAACTGGATGTGTATAAACTCTTATGTTTGGACGGCAGATGGAATGGCTTGTTAGTAAACACAGTGCAGTCTACGTTCTAATAGATATATGGTTGGTGTGTAAGATCGATATTTTAGCTCTGGACTATACAGATAATCACGAATACCTCGATCATTATAAAAATCAGCATTTTAACCAATCCGCAAATTACTTCGACAAATACCCATAGCCTTAAAAATTGGCCATATTAGTATTGGGTGGCAAACAACGAAACAAGTAAATGTTTTTTTTTTCACTTCAAGGCTATACTAGAAAAAGACACTTTTATTAAGAAGTACCGAAAAAATGAGAAAGATTAAAACCTTTTCGACGTCATAATTTGAAGCTTGTAGCGCTTGGCGACAGGTTATCAGCGGATATCCAGTTTCCCGTCGTAATGTCATTAAAACTTGTTTCGTATCTACAGCCTGCGTTTGCTTGGCAGTACTGGAGCATAGTCTACAAACATTTAATTTCACCGAGCACTGTTTTACGAAAACTGAAAATCGCAACATGCTGTATCGCTACCAACATGGAAAACAGTCTGGCAGAAAAAATTCAGCGCGGATACCGCTAAAATGACGTCACAGTATGACAGCCAAATGCCGGTACGGCAAACGCATAGAGCAGATAAGCCAAAAACCAAACAATGGCAGTATAGCACATACAATATATTTATGTGTAGTGACATTTGCGGCTTATGTCATATTTTTGCACTTTATATTGAGTAATGTTAAAGTTGTTGCAGTGGCCGTTTAATTATTGCTCGCACCGCTGTTTCTCATTTTTGGCGGAGGACATTAGTTGGGGAACCTCATGCCAGATTTAGCTCGAGCAATAGGCGCAAATACCATCCTGAACTAAACCAAAAATGAAGACCGCAAGGCGCGTTCTTGCAACCAGAGTCTGAGAGAATCACCACAGCTTCAATAGCCAACTAAGTGCCCGGGTGGCCAGAATCCACTAAAGCACTATTGCCACTGTGCACAATATATCAGAACTGACATATTCAATTTTATTGGCGCAATAATATCACAATAATATATCGGTATAAATAATAATGATGACGTATCTAGTCGTGTTTCCTACGATGATTGCCCTCCTGTGAAAGAAATGAAATGTTTGTTAGAAGTTATGGGATATCAGGTTTATTCTCACTAATGGGAAAATATAAGGGGCATTATAACATGAGCCATCGTCAGCTACCTTGTGAAAATGATGGATTACCGAAGTTATTGCAATGATTTAAATATGATTCGAGACTTTTTTCATCTGTTTTGACATAATTTTCTACCCCATTGCGCTAAAAAAATTGTCAGAACACAACAAACTATTCGACTTTAAGTTAAAATTGCAACCTTTCGTTTGGCAGGACTTGACATCAGGATGGTGAACTCTCCAGATTCCTCCCCTTCCAACTGTGGATAAAATGAATGATTAAAAGTTTCAATATCACTGGTTAGTCTGGTGGTTACGTGTGTCGCCTTTCAATCGAAAGGTTGCAGAAACTGGTCGCTAGCTAGTTGGTTGTGTCCTTGGGCAAGGAACTTTACGGATATTGCCTGAACCCAGCGAATTAATGGGTTCTACTAAATTAAAGGAACGTGCCTATCATATACAACACAGTGAAATAGCTCCGGTAACCCGACGGTGGGCACGAAGTGATCTGGCGTTTGTCCGTGTGTTAACCCCCTTGGTTTTACCATCCACGTGGATAAACATGAATATCCTGTCCTAATATCAGAAGTTGGGATTAAGATGGGTTGAAGCTAGGCTGGGGTGTGTTGATAAGATATTGGTAATATGGTAAGAGTGAAGGGTGAACTCACCCGTTTCCGTGAAGCAGATCTTTTCCTTCCCTTCCATTTTGGTACTTCGTTTTCAACTACAGCTTCTTCCTTTATGGCCTGCAACAAAGTTTATTTGGTGTCTCGTACATACATCAAGCTATAGTGGTAACATCTAGTAATGCCGTTCCACTGATGTAAGTATATTAACCAGGACCACAGGACCATTCAAATATTTCTTACTTGTTTTTTAGAAGCTGAAGTTTTATTTGTTGTACCAGTTATGGGTTGAGTTGGTTGCAAATCTTCAAGTTTAACCTCGTTATTTACGTTGTTCTCCTGTTGTATATAAATTTGGATTAAAAACTTAATCTAAAGTAGTGTTTTTAACCACTATGCCACAGCAAGTTATTACACAGGAAATCGTCAGATTGCCGTACTCCCTAAATAGTCTACCAGAGTTGCAATGTGCTGTATATGATTGAAACATGCTGGCATAAATTACATGTCAGTTTGGATATTTAAAATGCAGTTAAATATTGTTATTTAACACTTTAGTGTATTCTACAGTGTGGCATAAAACACAACAGTTTCACAAAAATGCAGTAGGTGTGCCAGGATGGTAAGCTAAACAAGGTTGAAAATCTCTGAGATTCCGCAGAAAAATAAGAGAAATAACTTGGTGGAAACAACCCTCACATGATTTGGAGTCTTGAGGAGGTGAGTATCATCAGATGGTGGTGGTGGCTTCGAATGGATGATCAGCTCACAGTAGTTGGCTCCATGCTTGGAAACAGCGTGTTGTTGCTGCAGATGACGAGCTGCATTGTTCCGCTTGGTGAAGCCAATCATGCATATCGCGCATTGGAACTCCTGTTGTGAATGTTGGTTTACAAGCTACAACTACCAAGAGTAAGAGTCTCTTGTTGACCCCTCAATCCATTACCACTACTTAAATATTATATTGTAAAAACCAAACTTTTAATACAAAGGTTAGGTAAGTTCCAGAGAGTATCAATTATGTTTCTTAATAGTATAAGAAAAATTTAATGTACAAAATGCCTTTGTGAAAAAGTGCTCTTTTTTGTTATTATGTTTTCAGAGTTCATTTTATTATTATGTTTTTATGTTATCAGATCACAAAGCACTTTTTCCATTTTGTAACAGCTGACAAGCAAAATAGTTTGGGAACATTGATTTATATCATATTATCTAATATTCCTGAAATTTCAACTAAATTGGACAATTTGTCTCAAATGACATCCTATCGACAAGGCACCTTTGTTACAACGGACTAGGTTAGGTTGTGAAGAAATACATTGATTCGCATAAACCTATGTTCACGTCATATGCACAGTCCTTATTAGATACCTTTGTCTCACCACTGTTTGGTGAGGACAGTTTTAAGACTTTCGCATCAGAAGATTTTCCGTTTTGTTCATTGACCGAGGAGTCAAATTCGGACTCGGATTGCCGGGAAGTCCCCAGTTTCAACAGCATCTCCTGCAACATATCGATGTAAGCGAGGAAGCAATGCGACCATGGGGATTCCAACCTTGAAGTTGGGATGGTCCTTGGTCGTCTCGTGCAATCGTTGAAGATGGCGTACGAGGTTCGAACGATTTGCAAATGGCACCCCACACAACCCACAAGCATAGCGCTGAAATCAAAACTGTCAGTGATTAAAAGAAAAAAAACAGTGAATATAAATGATTTTTGCATGGGGTTGGGTAAATAGTTATCTTTGGTGCTATTTTGAAAACTGTCAGTTAATTGTGATACCAAATAAATAACATGAAGTACTTTGTTAAGGGGGGGTGGGTCACTCCTGGGGTCTACGATGGGAATAACTGGGGTTTTATCAGCCACCGGTGTGTCTGGGGTACTTGGAGACTCGGCGCTCACAATTGGCTCCTCCACAACTTTCTCCTCCGGTTCTTGTTTGATGATCACATCTTCAACCTGTGGAAGATGCTGAGGATGAGGACAAACTTTTGTAAAAGAGCAAGTAGCCTTGTATGATGAAAAACTTGACACTAATATAATGCTTTTCATTTTCAGAAGTTGCGGAAATTCCTGAAGGGTCTTAAAATAACCAACTTTCTATTGATTATTTTTGCGAACAGATTACTCCATTAAGCTCGGTTCTAGTAGATTTTATAATAAGAGTTGTAAGAGAGGGACATCTTGGTTTAAGGATAAAATACCACCATCATTTTTTTATTTACTTAGAAAAGCTGGAAGCCACTTCGAGTCCTTTTTCCAGTCTTAAGTATGCCAAGTTGTTTTACCTTTAGACTAGAAATAATATGCTCAGAACCAACCTTGTCTTCTTTGCGGAATTCCTCTGCGAGGACCTTCTGCTGGCTCGGTGTCAGCGTGATGATGTAATCATCGTTGTTAGCTGTTGGTTCCATCCCGTGCCGTCGGTGGACATGGCGCAGCAGGTTGGATCGAGTGGTGAACTGCATCGCACATTGCCCACACATGAATGGCTGCATGAGAACGTATTTACCATTCCTTCCTTGCCAACCATATGATAGCGTACCTTCAAACCAGTGTGAGTCATAATGTGCCTTCTTAGTGACGAAGCCCATGGGAATATCTTGTTGCACTTCGGACACTTCCTGCTTGTTTTACTCGTCAACACCGTCTTCCGTACCTCCCCTGTAAAGTGCTGCTTTCCTGCAGTAACAAGGCGGGTCAGTAACCTGAAGTAAAAACTCCACCAGACAGGTGTTACCTTGTGCTTGGCCATGCTGAGGTACCATGGTAGGCAGGGTATCTTCGTAGATTCCTTTCCCACCTTTCAACTCTTCCATCTCCGAATCTCTGTGGAACATGGTTATGCCAGCTATATATCAACTTCAATCATTGCAAACCACAATTGCTCAATATTACATCCTACACAATGTAACATGCATCATATCCTTATAACAAAACTGGCAAACAAAACACATAACGAGGTTAGCAACATACAATGTCAATCAAGTATATATTCCTAAAAAGTCAGTACAATTAACAACCAACTTATTTTTAAAGGCAGTGGGAAATTTGCCATTTTGTAAGCGACATTAGGGGTTAAGGTTATCGCCAATTAGCTACTTAAAAGTGGGGTTGCCCTCTTTTTATATCTTGTGCATATAAGGTATAATAGTGTAAAGAGAGAAATAACCAATAGCTGTGGAAAAGATTAGTAGCACAGGATAAAAGACATCTCAGAGCCCAACTTACAATGATGAAACTGGATCGTTGGGAACCAACTTTAAGCTGAAACTGCTTCCAGATGATGTCTGCAGTTATATTGGCAGTTCAGATTAAGGGACATCTCGTATTGCAATGTGTTTATAACATATATACGTTTATTCCTCTTAATAGTACTATGGGATGTGATTAACACACCGGCAGTCATTAAATTACATTGTTCCCACCGTTGGGTTGGATAACCAAAGCTAATGCAATGTGTTGTACAAGATTCAGATGTCCGCTTAGTTTTAAGACATTACTCGTTAAGTGACTTGCGCAAGGACAGAATTGTCAAGCCAAATGCTGATTTCGACCTTATCCGTCTGAGCTAACTAGCCGACCTATATATGATATACCTTTGAATGAAGATTTGATAGGCGGACTTGATTCTTGTGAGGACTTGAACTCTCGTCTTCAAAATTATCTGAAATGTTCCCATTTCAGATTCAATTAAAATAGAAGAATAGCTATTTTTAATGGGGATAAAGCATCAATCCCAAAAAAGTTCAAAATTATTTTTATTTGTTTACCACAACCATATGAATCCATGCATAAATATTCCGAAAGTTTTAGTCATTATCACCAGACACTTAGACTTCTCCTTTAAGGTGCAGTTTGGGAAGCTACAGAAACCAGGTGGGATTTTTTATTTGTTAACTCCTCTATATTTAAGAACCACCGATCCTACAAGAAAAACTTTGTCTCTATTGGGGTGTCTATAAAACCAAGCAGTTTGGGAAGCTACAAAAACCAGTCAAACCAAGTTCACCTTCCATGGGTCGGACGGTCGGATTCTGAATGAAGCCAACCAGTTGTTCCACCGTCGCGAAATCTCCACCTTCCCATCCGTTACCGAATTCCTCCCCATGCCGCTTTCCTATATAATGCAGTGTTTAATTTGACGTCATTTTATTCTCTCATTTTCACTTAGTCCTTGTTATTTTGTTGCACAAAAGGGGTTAGTTTTGGGTTAATTTATCACATGAATCGTAACTTTAAGAATCACCAAGAATTGGAATTGACTGGTCAGTCTCTTGTATATGGTAAAAAGACAAACTGTAGTAAATGGATTTTGCCTAAAATCACTTACCCCAGTATTTATTTTTTTTTCATTCGTTATTTATTTCTAAATATTTATATTTTCTTTATTAGTTTAAGATACCGCATTGAGATATATTTTCAGAAAGGGCGTATAAAACTACACATTGAGAAAAAGTGTACAATATACAATGAACATATGTTGTTAGATCCATGTTGCAACAAAACATATTAAGTTCACCTGTGTATTCTACAGGTTGGCCACTGGATGGCAGCAAATCAACATCCATCTGATCATTGTTGAAATCCCCCCAACCATCGGTTTCTATGCCATAAAACCATTGAATTTAATTTTGTTAACTAGTGGATGTAAAAAAAGGTTAGGGGATCGAAACCAGCTGGCTATAAATGACCTTACTGGATTATACAAATAAAGAAAAATCTTAAGAAATATCTTAATTATACACATGCACTGCAAACTGCAATAGCTCTGATAAGCCAATAAGTAATATGACAATTGACATAACACCCTTCTTTTTCATTTTCCTACTTACTGGGGTAAAACAGGAATAGACTCATCGTATTGTCGTATATGCAAATGGAGAACTAGTACGAACCATGCATTCCATGATATGAAGTGGTGTGGGTGGAATCTACTTGTTCCTGTGTGTCACACACATTATGGCATCTGCGACAACATTTGTAATTCTCACACACATCCGCGATGACCTGCAGTGCCTGGTTGATCCGCGGTAACAACCCACCCCACCTACTCCATGCACTGGGCTTAAACCTGAAGTATCGACAATCATGAGAAATTAGATTCATCAAGACGATGGTTATTAGAAACATGAAATGAAAATATTAAATACAGGTATAAGCGGTCAAAACAACTAATTTTATTTGCACCTATTAAGTTGCAGTTTTATGAATCAATTAATTTTTCACTTTTTATTTCTAAAAGTTGTCTTGGAGTCTATGTTAACATTTGGTCATTTAATCAAGTTGCTTGTTACATTGGTTTGACGTAGACATAGTAGTGTTAAGGTGTTTCGCGAACCAAATTTATTTGTATTTATTCCTTTTTAAATTAATCTTATTAGTTGCTAAACGCACAAAACAAATACATGTAATTTTGCATGGAAGGTCTCAAAGACAAATATGCAGCAAATGACAACGGGAGCTGAAGGAGATGATACTGGAAATGACTAATTTCACTTCCCACCTGGCTGCCTTCCATAGAGGATCCTGTATTGATCATCCAACCGATCCAACAGGCTGGAAGCTGCTTTATTGTACGAATATACCTTTGAGAGGGGGATCAATGAAACTTTTCGGATTGGTCTCGAATGTTTTACTTTGTCGGCAGAATTGAAAATGCTCTGCAAATAATTTGAATATTCATCGATTTATGAGGTGTGGTGCCGCCAAGAGTGGGGTAAAATGCATACCTGGGTGATTGTGGGTTTGGGGTTGAATGTCTTCACTGGACATCTGTTTATTGGCTTCACCCCTGGAGGTAACTTAACTATTAACCCGCTTTGTACCATAAAAGGTTGGTAAATGGGTTAGCCATGTGGAGTATTTACATGGGTTTATCAGATAGATGGGTAAGACTAAGAGGGTTAATGAAAGGGTTGCCATGGGGTATGTATGTGCTATGTGGTGTACAATATAAATAATCAAGATGGTTATAGACAGGGGTTACCAAGAAGATACGAAGGGGGCTTCACAAGGAGGGTATACCAGTGGACCATGCCAAAGGGTTTACCATAGAATGAACAAGGTATATTACCATGGGTTTCTGGTTGCTGGGGTGATTTATTGACTTTGACACACATGATCACTTCATTAGCTCCTTTTCTGTTAATAATTCCATGCTTGGTCATGACATGTCGCGCCCCATTGCTCCGGGAACTGAACGCGCTTTTGCAGAGTCGGCACTGGAAGCTGCGAGGACAACTACTTGGTCAACACTAAGATCGCATGTGATGTCACTACAGGGTAGCAAACAACAGGAAGTGAGGTCACCTGAGATACTTTCCACTGCTGGGAGGAATCACCTTCAACACTTCATCCCCGTTGCTAAGGTTACCGATCCTTGCTTTCCGAAGAAGATCATGATCGCAGAACACCTGGTAACATAACACAATGTATCGTGGTGTACCTGTATCAGGCTACTCTTCTACACTAAGCATCAATAAGATCACATATAACTAAAATGTCAGCAATCAACAATCCCAGTAAAAATGTATATTTTATATGACCCTGTTGATTCCTTAACACAGTAATAAAAAACAAAGTTAAAAGATATACACAGGTTTACATTCTCGGGAATGTAAAAACACATGGGGCATTATAACACGGGCAATTATTTGATTATTTTTCCGAAGTGAGGTTACTGGGGATATTGCTATTGCTGTGTGTCATACGGTATGCTTTATTTAGTATTTTCGTATCATATATGTATGATACGAAAATACTAAATAATCCAGAAGGCAATGGCTATTTTTTGCCCCACCGGAACGAACTACATCTAGGCTGGTTTTGATCATATCACCTTTCAGTTGACAATTCAACGCATGACCCATGAACTAACCCACCAGACTATTTTAATGTTTTAAAACTGACATTGGGAAGATGGATACAAGTACCGATTGTTGATTGCGATTTGAAATATGAGAATCATCTACATTGCACCTTGGAACAAAAGGATTTTAAAAATAATAATTTCTGTCATTTGTTTAGATATATTTTTGTGTGCCAAACTGCCAACTTAAAGAATTAGATTGAACAACAGTCGACGATGTACACAAGGCTTACCAGTTCTTTGATGTCTGTGTTGTGTTTAATATCATGACGTTTCCGAACATGTCGTTCACAGTTGGCTTTCGTTGTAAAGGCGAGTTTGCACACCGTGCACGAGTACGGTCGTAACCCAGTATGAGTGCGCTGGTGTCTGGAGGGGGCAATATGTATTGAAGGAAGAATATTTGTGGAACAATTCAACCACAAAAAAAAATATTGGAAAAGTTTTCAAGCGGTTAATGTTATTATTTTTTAATAGAGTTTGTAATAGATAGGACATTGGTATTACACAATCATCAGATTACCATGTGGGCAATGTTAGGTTACCGCAGCTCTTTTCGAGTGTGTAGAATATGCTTATATGATAACTTCTTTATTTTAACCCATTAATCTAGTTCAGGCAATGTCCACTAAGTTTAAGGCAGAGGTCACAACTAAATAGGCCAGTGGCTGGTTTTAATCCAACAACCTTTCAACCAACAGAACAATTGTACTGTTAGGTAAGCAGGAATATTATGGTATATTGTACACAATAAGACATGGTATAAATTCTTGACTATCAAAATCAGTTATGTTTAACCTCTGTGAAGTATCTACATAATCGCTACTTAATAAAATAATTGGTAAAACCAATAATAATATCTGACCTCATTATTGTGCTTTTTTCAAAGGAAGCATAGTTGCAGAGTCGACACCAGTACATCTTCCTGTTGTTGCTTGTGGTGTGGACGCCAATGCTGCAAGTTGTAGGCTCCGCTGTGGGTATCGCAGCATCACTATCTTGCACAATTAGGTGGATTACAATGGAACTTACATTTGTTGGAGCTTTCCTTGACACTTATTCCATTGTCGGCACCTACATGTACGGTGTTTAGATGGCGCAAGCATTAATCATATACCGAGTCATCGGGTAATGATTAGCAGGCACATAGGTCGATATGGTATGCTTTTAGCCGAAAGATTTGTTGGATCGAAACCAGCTGCTATCTTTGTTGATTGTCTCCTTGGGGCAAGACACTTTTCCGGACATCTTCTGAACCCAGTATGTTAATGGGTTGAACTATAACGGTAAAAAGCTCAATCATATACAACTGCAATTTCTCTAATATCCCGGTGGCATTACCCATATAATAATGCTCCTTCTGTTTTTTCATTTACAGAGATAAAACAAGAGTACAGTATAATAATTACTATTTTAACTACAAACTTTAGCCAGCCAGTATAAGCTGACAGAGCCAACAAAACCATAATGAAATTTGTCTTGCCTGAATATTCCCATAGATCCTGTTGTGTTGACTGCAGCCACAAAGGCACTGTGGTATAAGCAACCATGGGTGAGGTGCGGTACAAATCGACGTCTTTCCCAAATTCTACCTTCTTTTGATTTGAAGTGTCCACTTGATCTGAGCATGGAATGTTACGACCCTGATTTCTAGAAATGTGGTCATACTACCTTTATTCGCTTGTAGTCTAAAAGCAGCCATGAAGCTAAGTTGGCCCTCCAGTGGCGATTTTTTCTCGTTGGGACAGTGTTGTGTTGATATGTGGAGTTGTAAGCACGACCGAGTTGGATAGAAGTTGTTACAAATCTTGCAGAAGCTCAAATGCTTCATGTCTTGCTTGACTAGCTGGTTTTCTTTTGCAGGAAATGACTGAAAACAACAACTAAATTATTCAACTTTAGGATGCCGTGTATTAATTCTGTCATTTTTTACTTACTGGTTCAAAGTTGGTATACACTCATTCCTACATGATTTGGTTAAAAGAAATGTGAAACCAGTCAGTCCACACGGCTGTCTTAATTGGTTAGAGCTTCAGCAGTAAGGTTGAGGGATTGAAACCAGCTGACGCTAGTCGTCCTTAAGCAAGTCACTTAGACATTGTAAGAGTTGAAATAAATAGTAGCAACGTCTTAATCACATGCACCACATAACAGAACATTCGATATTCCAATGGTCTAATTGCAGTGATTTAACATTAATCTTACAATTACCTGTGTGTTAAAACCGAAATAAGACCATAAACAATTTCACTATTTTTTTTTTGTAAATAAGTCAAACCTACATTCAAATTTGTAATATCAGTCGTCATATATATATTCTTGCAGAAATCATGTGAGGCAACATAAAGCGACACATTGATCTCACCTGGGCAATTGTGGTAAAACTGTTACATGAGAAGTCGATACTGGGCATGTTGAACCCAGTAATAGCATGGGGTTTAGAGGGCAGTGGGTTACCGGATTCCCCACACTTCACTGCAACACACTGGTGACCCAACAGTCCATCGGTGTCATCGAACTGCTGGTTACACAGGGTGCACCTGGAGTCCCCAAGTTAGATAGGGGAAATATAATTAAAGAAGTAAGGAACCGTGGCAATAAACTGGCCACTAATCTCATGCAACCAAACATCTTACGCAACCAAACATCTAAACATTGCATGACTCACTTGAATAAGCTGTTGTGGGTTTCAGAGTGAGTAAGCAGTCCGTACTTGGAGAGAAAAGATTTGAAGCAAATTGTACAAGTGAGTTCCTCATCTTGTTGTGTATGACCCATGGAATCTGACTTCTCATGATGCTAACCCAGTTTGGAAGTATTTAGTTATTCATCTTTTCAAAAATTGAGTTCTTAATTGCAATATATTAACAAACTTAAAAAAATCGTTTGACATAATATATCACTAAATTTAGCACGAGTTCAGTGTTAAGAAAATCCACATTAGAATTGAACTGCGCTAACATGTTGGGCATGGACTTCCGTTGAAGGATGTCTCTCCTCAATCTCATCTCTGGCTCGAATCCTCGCTGAAAACCTCGGTCGTGATTCATCTGGTAGTTCTGCTCCAATTCTGCAAAGCAATTTGTACTGTACATGAAAGAGACATATTCACTGACCAATGTGTCACCCCCACATCTATATGAACCCCACCATAGATGGGTCACCCAACATATACATGGAACCCAACCTAGATGGGTCATCCCACATATGTATGGAACAGACCCTAGATGGGTCACCCCACATATATATGGAATCCACCATAGATGGGTCACCCCAACATATATATGGACCCCACCATAGATGAGTCATGTAACATATATATGAAACCCACCATAGATTGGTCACCCCACATATATATGGAACCCACCATAGATTGGTCACTCAACATATATATGAAACCCACCATAGATGGGTCACCCCACATATATATGGAACCCACCATAGATGGGTCATGTAACATATATATGGACCCCGCTACAGAGGGGTCATCCGGCATATATATGGACCCTATAATAGATTGGTCACACAACATATATATGGACCCCACCATAGATGGGTCATTCAACATATATGGGTCACCCCACATATAAATGGAACCCACATATTATTAAATATAAATAAACCAGACTTACATTGAATTCTTCCAATCAGTCGCTTTCATTGGGTATCCTCGACCATTCTCAATCATCTCGCACTCGCTACTCGCAGCAAACTCTACAATTTCATCAATATCATATAAAGTACATGGGTATCCTGCCACATATTGTATAGGATAAAGACAAAGGTCTTGTGTGCATAATATAGCACTTGTGTGCATAATATAAAATTTAACAGATATTGTATTAATCCATTGATGTAGAGAAATAAAACATTAAAGTTGGAATCAAATGTTAACAAACGCTGCAATTCACTGATGGGTATCACATGTAAGGCAACATTTCTGAACGAATACAGTCCACAACTAATATTGGATTTCAGTGGAGCGCAAATGTTTACATCAATGCAATTCATTCGCAAAAAATGTGTGCATTTACCAAGTGGAATAATCTTGGGGGCTTTAATTGTAATATTTTCCAAAATGGATTACATTATCTTCTACAACCCAAATGTGGGCATTGCCATCACGTTATACCCTTACATAAACAATAATGTCAACATGATTAAACTATTCCTATCTTTGTTGGGATAATCAGAGTGAAGCAACACTATTTAAATATTAAAATGGCGTTGGTCAACTAGGCATTAATAAAGTGTGGTACCACTTAACATTTTTAGATGTTTTGTTACATTAGAATGTATACGTACATTAATTCCCATCACAACTTGGCATTGAACGGATTTTTTTATGTGATGACATATGCCTAATAGCCGTTCAATAACACTGTTGAATACTTTTTGTTGTATTTAGTTCATGCGTAAATAAACTGATTGAATGATGAAATATTTAGTGGCAAGATGCAAAGGGACTCATGGAAGTTAGAAACCGTGAGATCATTGCTTCCGTTGCTGTCTTGGTAAGCGTCATGCAGTGAACTCATGTGTGTGTGCGCGCGCGTGTTGATGTGTGTGCGGGCATTGCTCGCGTAAACACAACAGGCAAAAGCTCGGAGTTGAATCCGCTCACTGAAGAACAAATACGCGCCTCACGCTTTGTGCTAGACCACCACACTTTAGTTCCTTCTCTCCGCGCAACGGCGTCATATTTGAAACAAAATACTTTTCGATTCCTATATAATATCTACAATCACATCTCTACATTTTCCAATACTTTCAATTGAAATAAATGACGTGTTTATAAACAACAAAACCTTACCTCTAACTTTACACGGTGCTACTTGTTTCCGCCGTGACGTCATGCCTAACGATCTTAACAGTACCAGCCGCGTTACTGAGATAAAAGCAGTGATAGAAGCGCGGATAGAAGCCCTGAATCTGCACGAACAATTGGTATCGCTGACTCCTCACTTCACCACAAGTGATAATATTATACGGGAGCCGATAGCGTTATGTCTAGCTCGAGTCCTCTTCCTCGCCTTTCTCTTTCGCGCTTCTCTTCTGTGTGGAGAGGATCAAATGTCACGTGAGCAGCACACTCATCCTTATCAGTGCGTGACCGGGCAACATCCGTGATTCGTGTGTCGCTACCGCAGTCGGCCACAGGCAGTTGAATCGGAAAGCATTTCAATCAATAAACCATAATTTCCGATTCCTTTGCGAAGTATTTTTACTTGATTATCTGGCCACAGTATCAGTGTAAGTCGGAAAAAACCCAGCCGTCCAATTACGATTTTAAGGCACGAATCAAGCCTTTATTTTTGTTTTTCTTATGTTATATCATGTGCATATAGCTGATATGTTTAAACTACTGTGTTTTGTTGTTTTCCTGCTTCTTTTTTCCTAATCCTTGCTATTTTAACAAATCGTTAACAAAGGACCAACAAATAAACTAAACCATTTCAAATTGAAATCACGCAGCTGTTGCTCTTTCGGTAAACGACTTACCACCAATTGGACCTCGTATTAACTGTTCCTTGTTAAACCTTTGTCCAAGCTATTGTCCGACCTGTTGGCTCATGAGCACCAACAAGAAGATTAAAACCATATGCTAGCAGCTAGTAAGTTTATGTCTTTGACGGACATTGGGCGATGTATGTCTCGAACCAAGTAATGTCAGTGTCCTATCATACGTTTTGCAGGTCGGCCTCGTAACGCGTCGGATCTTCACCGGAAAGTTGTGGCAATAAAACGGGCCGCTTGGTTGCATCCTAAGGCAAGAAGCTACTAAACGTTGCCGAAATCTATTGTATTTAAAGAAATATGTAAAAAAAATATACGTTTATTTTATCATAAACAACATAACCTTAAAGCTACGGTAATCCGACACGACTTAAAGCACAATGTAATCCGACGATTGCCCTTGTGTTAAGAAGACTACGTTTGCCTACTATTTAAATAACCTCAAATACCTTAATCTTCAATGGGGTGTAAATCACAAACCAAAGTTTTTACATATGCAGATAAACCACGAATTATTTGTCGAAATATTATTTTATTTCTAATGAGCTACAAAGCTAGAGCAACAGCACATTCAATTGGCACGCGCATTGTCGCCACGTTAACAACATTATCAAGCACACTTGTCCAAATATAAACGACGATAATAAAAATTTAAAAGGTTAGAAGCAAGATCGTATAAGAGAATAATTTTCTTCTGCTATAATGGGTTATGCATGGTCAGTTAAAAGTAATTAATTGATTGATTATCTTGTACAATTACTCACAGTATAGTTACAAAGCAAGCACCGTCATTCCCGATGTGATAATACTGTCAAGGCGAAACATGTCAAGGCAACAATAATGATATGAATTCAACATATTAATTTACTGAGTTAGTTTGGTAATTAAGTGAGTTAGTTAGGTGTGTGCACAACGCACAATGAACAAGTCTAACCTATGCACGAGTACCTACTGATGCCATATGAACAACTATTGGCCGTAAAAATATACACTACTTATGTTTATAAGTACAGTGTTAAAAAGAAAGGAACTGTTACGGCGAAATTCAACCAACAATGATTACAATAAGGTGGCTTGGGCACTTGGGTCATTCCAAATGTGATTGAGCGAAGTGGGTGGATGGTTGTAGTGGGAGGCATGCACAGATGGGTTGGTCTGTCGTTCCACCAATCTATCGGACAACACTGATCCACTTTGCTTCTGTAAGATAGACAGTTCTGTTATTTGACGGTCTTCTTTCAGACAATTAGGATGCAAAATGCAAATCGGCTAACTAGTTTATATGACTGTTATTATTCTTAACCATAATTTTATGTCTTTTTATGATTTATGGCTCTATAAACAACTTTAAAATCAAAAGCTGTGTACAAATATGGAATTTAATGTTATTTTTCCTAAAAGAATTATAATCTATGTGTTGTTGGGTGTTCCAAAGTCATACATAGTTCTGCTGCAGAGGGTTTGAACGGGACTTCCCCTCTTGCTGAGCAATCCGACTCCGCTCAGCTTCCTCAATGAGCCAGTGACTGAGTCCATGTTGCTGGTAAGAGGCGGTGTTTATGGGCAATCTGGAACAACAGGGAATCGGTTGAATTGTGTTTACAACTTCAAATGCAATCTTTCAAACTAACTTCAGCTATATTGACATTGTTATATTATTTATAATAAAATGTTCAGGTAGGCTAAATTGCAAATAAAGGTGTAGATTTCAATAAATGTGTATTTACAGCTATTTGATATTCATTTTCTCTGTGGATGTGAATACACAGGGGTTGGTACCACACAGGGCATTTGGTCGATTCCCGTTATGTAATTTATTCTAGCTATTGCAGTGTGTTGTATATAACTGATATGTCACTTCTATTATAGTTTAAACCACTTTTCAAGCGATGCCCATAAAGTGCCATGACCAGAACATATCCCACTAAGCCAGTGACTGGTATAGCAGCAACAAAACAATAACCTTTTTGCAAAGCACCCATACACTGATGCTAAGTAAGCTATTTGGCTGGACTTCATATAAATCTTTTAGAATATTAATTTAGCCAACGCCAACAAAATTAGTAACCCCCCAGGTGGGATTGAGGTAGTCTTGGAATTGCATGAGTTAAAAGTAAAAATGCTCAATGTCAGTTACTAGTGTCTGGACCTGCTGGATACAAAAGATCTCAAACCGGATATTCAGTAACTATTCGGTTATTTAACAATGCACAATGAGGCCACGAACTCTGCGCTAAAATCTTATCAATGGAGTCTCTGCCTTAGGTTTTTCACCTTGTATAAAAACTAAATAGTGGTAACAAACTTGATTGTTATACAATAACATAAATGTAAGTATCCAGCCCAACAGGATATCGTCCTAATCATGATCAGTCAGATTGTCCACCACTGGATAACTTCAACGCAACCCCAGTTATGACCCACCGCACACCCATATTCACCAATAAGAATATTAATGACCCACCCAAGATTTTGATCACCGACCAATCGCTGTTTCTCCTCTTCTCTCTTGCGTTGTTGCTCCAATTTAGAATTTTCAATTTTCCTAATATTTAAAAATTTAGTCAGATCTACTATGTTTTGCACCATAAAGCATGGATTATTGAGATTAAATGTGAGGGAATTAACAAGAATCCATATTCCACACAAAATAGAGGCCAAATTTTCCTTTTTCACACATATAACTATTTTAAAGTGCATCTTAAAATGAAATGATATGTGGAAACTTACAATAATTCCTCCTCTAGCCTTGCTTCCTCCAATTTGGCTTCAGCGATCCGTTTACGTTTATCCTGCAGGAGTTTCGCCTCTCGCTCCGCCAGCCTCTGGCTCTCCTCCATGAGCTACAAGCAGCTTCATCATAATAACCCTCAATCATAACATACAATGGAATGTACCTGGTCCTGCAGTGTGTTGCGATGTTCCATGGCTGGCTTCCCGGTGAACCTCTGTGGCGCGTGCGCATCAGTCGAGGGATTGGGTTTCGGATGATCCAACTGAAAATAGTGAATGTGATGATCATGATATGGATCATATGATAAACATGATGGTGAATCATGGATTGATTGCTCACCGAGATTTGATTGCTTCTTTGAGGTGCTGCTTCTGTGGTGTAATAATTTGTTATTATTACAACTAATTAGTATAAAATTGCAAAAATGACCAGACCAAAATCTATTTTATTACCGGGCTAAAGTTTGAACCCACAATAGGCACGTCCCGAAGACCATATTTTATATGGTTGGTATATATATATGGGTACATTAACCTTTTGGCCACACAACCATAATAAAATGATGCATTTTCATGAAATTCTACATTACCTTGTGCTCTGCTGCCAACTGGTCGTTGGAACTTGGGTGATCTGACAAACAAAATATACAGGTGATTAAAACAAGGAATATTTTAAAGTTGCCCAATTCAACTAAGCTAGGATACAAGTATTGAAGTAGCAGTTATAAAGCAATGGACCTTGGTGTATCTTGGTTATTTGAAGGAAGAAGCTTTGTGGTTGGCTTTGTTTGCTTTGGTTCTACTTTGTGTTCAGATGGTTGCTCCTGGTTGTGCTGATAATAACAAGGCACAATGTGTTAGTTTTATGTCGAGATGTGGTAACGTATTCAGGTTAGTTGGTTTCTAACGTGTTGACATATCAGCGGAAAGGTGGTGAAATCGAAACCAGTGAGTAGCTAGTCATTTGTGTGACTGAGAAACACATTTAGTAGACATTGCTTTAATCCAATGGATTTTTGGGTTGTGTTAACTAGAGCAATGTCTTAATAACATATATACAGTGCAATAGTTCTGGTCATTTAATAATAGTATAGTAGGTAATACGACAACTTGTAGTGTGACAACACTGCTTGCGTCTACCATCCACTGGATATAAAAAAACAGTCTCCCATTATTTGTGTAATGTTTAACGAACCTTGGTATGATTGTTTGTGGAGGGTTTGGTTGAAACAAGGAGTCCCTTGTCCGAGCGCACTTGTACGAAGCCACCGGGTGTCATCACAACCTTGGTGCCAGATAACCTCAGGGGATTACCCGTCTCTGCAACCACAATAACCGACCATCAATAGATTAATGCGATAGAAGCGGTCAAGCGGACCAAGCACAGTAGGCGCCGCTTAATATGACCCAGCTTGGGAAAAGACCATTTTGGTCATAATATCCCAGTACAGAGCTTACACGCATTATGCGTGCAAACAGAAAACATGCATGTTGATAAGGTGCGTATGGCGGAAAAAATACTGTGCTGTACTAAGAGAGATTGAGAAAATGTTGGACAAATTATCCAAAATTTGGTCATATTAAACAAAGAAATGTAAATCGGGAAAATTCCGGACCATACACAATTGATTATAAAAAGCTTCTGGTCATATTATCTGGTGCCTACTGTATTACAGGTAGCATTATGCCTAGCTAAAAAAGGTAAACTAATCAGGCAGGCTTAGATGGGTAAGTTACCAGATTGCAGAGGTTATGTGTGAAAGAACATCAGCACATGGGAACAACAGTCGGGAAGTTGGTGATTTAGAAACCAGGCGTATGCTGGATGGGTTTGTTCCATGGCCAATGCATCTAACAGATAGCTAACAAATGGTGCTTAAACCCAATGCTTTAATGTGTTGAACAAAACTGTAATGAAAATATAATCATACGCTTCTTTGATTTCCCATATCTTCGTATGTCCAAGCCCAGGTTTCCAGTAATAACACTGTCCACTATAAGCTGAACAATCTCATCCTGACTCAGTGTAGACGAAAGGGTTACATCGTTGATCGCTAATATTTCATCCCCGATACACAGTTGACACACATTGGCTGCTCCACCTGCATTAGGTATATAACTAAAAAGGAAGCATAAAAAAAAAACTAAGTGTTTCTAACATTTCGAAAATACATTATAACAGTATAAGAACAGACGTGGCCATTAAACCTGATATTAAAAATTAACTAGAGATTGCCAACCACGTGTTAACCACAACTATGTGTGAAACACACGTTGACTTTACCGTATGTGTTGATAAATAAATATATACATATGCAAACATGGCCCCTAACCACAATCGGTATATTTTGTACACTGTTTATGTTGTTTGTTTTTATCAGCAAAAACATTGGGTCTTTTAGTTGACAAATCAAACTTGTTAACCAAGTTTTGTTAAATATTCTTGCATGTTTGGACCCATCTAACATTGCTGAACAATTGTTACTGTAATGTTTATGTTAGCAGGAACTGATGGGTCCCAAAGTTTTTAAATATTACTTTAGTTAAAACAGTATTGTTGTTGCAATAGGAACCTTTGTTTTCATAAGTTTAATCTAACAGTTAGTGATAAGTGATCAAATACCCTAATAAACCCGATTTTAGTTTGCTCTAAATTCTATTACGATTTGTGTGGGTTTTAACTGTTCAGGTGTTTTATATCCTTGATTAAGTACATTATAGTTATGCCTTAAGTAATAATAGATATTAGATATCAATTATTAAATATATTATACAATTTTAAAACGTTAACTAGTGTTTTAAGAGTCTAGAACTTAAGGGAATTCTTTCTTGGTAAAACCCCAAACTTTTGTTTTTGACATATCTAGGTCATGTTAAGTATCATATCTATTAGTTTTATTCTGATATTATAACTTCTTAGAGATTTAGGACCGCCAAACCCCTCTATCTAAGAGTTTGAAGAAATAGATAAAAAACCTTAAAAAATATTAGACACCACATACCAGGAGTGACGGTGTTGACAATAACAGGCTTTCCATCATCCCCACCTCGCACAGTAAACCCAAATCCTTTCTCACTACGAGGACGCTGGTTGATACAGATCTTCATATCGTCGAACAGCGACTCAATACTGGCTGTGGCCTTGATCTTCTGCATGACAACCTCACTTTACTATACACCTCAATTACATTGACAATGATAGTGGGATTTAGATGTAACTACAGGCCCCAAAAGCGCCATTTGTCTACTCCACAAGAGTTGTTCACCAAAAAGTAATTCCATACATTATGCTGGTTAATACCAGGCTACTTTTTCTTATTTTAAAATGTTTGCTTGCAGACATCCATAGCATGTTTTACAACACAATGCCTGCATTACATCACCATGCCTGCATTATCATTTACAATACCTACCTCTACCTTGCACCATAGTATTAGCATTACATCACAGGCCACAGCATATGAAAAACAGCAGGCCAAACTTACTGGTACAGTGGGAACAATCTTGCTAGCAAGTTCATTATTCCCCGGTTTCACTGGAGCGGTACTGATAGCATTTGTATGCACGGGTATTGTTGGCGATTTGGAGCGTCTGTTGATAACCTGGGGAATCTGTGCCTGGGTTGGTTCAGGGGCAGATGATGGGACGATTGGCACGTCATCTTTCAACAACGCAGAAAGTGCTTTGGGCGCGGTTGGGGTGGCTTGAATGGTCTGACTTCCAATATTCTCCCACATATTTCTTTTGTTCGCAAACGCTGATCTACGTTGTTGAGAGAAAGCGGTTGATGGTTGCACCGTAGGTTGCTTGGAGCCAGAGAATTTGTGGTAGTCGCGAGGTAAGGTGGCTGCTCTGGAGCTCCACAGATCCACATGCGCCGATTTTGGTCGTTCTCTATAGTTGGAACTTTGATTAGCTCATCTACTATACAAAACCTCAAAACTAAAACATGTAACTTTGGATTGCTGTTTTAAAGTATTCTGCTTAAGCCTTAATCCACAATTTGAGCTGAAATTCCATTGCCATGATATCATAAAATTCAAAGGACATGACATCATTTGAATGAAAAACAATGTGTAATCAACCAGTCAACTTTCTTTAAGTCAACTATTATTAGTATTTTAATTATCTTTATTTAAAGTTTATTATTACCTTGGTCAAAAGCTTAATCTTAATTCTAGAAAATAATAAATTTGGTTCATATGAATAAATATAGCAGAATATTTACTTTTTCATTTTATCAGCAGCAGGTTGTTTATTTCGCAACACTACCATCGTTTTTGACGAATAGGTCACCTCTGGTCTGCTGGATTCCATCTTTTGCGCTGGGCTGGTTGGTTTTGTATTGATTTTCTCAACATTTTGGCTGGTACCTGTATAAACATCTTTGCGGGAACCAACATAGCCATCTTTACTGTTACCAGTATAACCGACTTTACTGGTATCCTTAGAAACATCTTTGCTGGTTACAGTATAACCCCCTTTGCTGGTATCTGCATAATTACCTTTACTGGTACCAGTATTACTATCTTTAACGGTACTGATACTGGTATAACCATCTTTTTTGGGCCCCGTAAAGCTATATTTGCTGGTTCCAGTATAACCATCTTTGCTGGTGGCAGTATAGCCATTTTTGCTGGTTCCAGTATAACCATCTTTATTGGTGCCAGTATAGCTATCTTTGCTGGTGCTAGTATAATCATCTTTGGAGGTATCCTTATAAACATCTTTGGTGACATTAACCACCCCTCCATTTCTCATTCCATCAAAAGAAGAACTAATTTGTGGTGTTTGCTTCTGCGCTGTATGAATGCCAGGTTCACCAGCAACATCAATGTCATCAAATAACTCCGAATCTCTTTGCTTCCTATTGTGTGGAATCAACAATTAGTACAAAGGCTCGTTTCATGAATAAGATATTCATGTTTATTTCTATGTATGGGACAACAAAGGGCATTATTACACAATTAACCAATAGATTACCTCATCCCCGCATTTTGGCATAACAGGCTTACGTTGTATAAATAAAATATGATGAAGACATTGCTAGTTTTTTTGTCTGTTAAACTCTTGCCCTAATAAAACAACTATTAGTTCGGCTATGCACTTTCATCAAAATTATAATATTAAAATAGATTAATGCCATATTCCCAGTATAAAGGTGATACCCAGTAAAATGTTTTTATAATTTCCTTTATATCACCTTAATACTGCAAATATGTGATACATCACCGCATAATGCTATGAAGTATTGATGACGAACTTTGCTTCGATTATTTCTTTAAAAGTTTTAGTTTTTCTCCTGGATTTATTGTCTGCCTCGAGCTGCACAACTTCCCGATCTTCCTTTCTCTTCCTCACATCGAACGTGGCACTCCGACGACGAGACTTCCAGTTTTGCAAGTTCTGTCACAATTTGTTTCTTAAAATCAAGTGCGCAAAGAAGAATAGTTTCTTGATGCCAATCCTTTTTTATTCGGATTTAAAAATTAAATTGTGCTTAGTGAACCAAAGAATAGTTCGATATTCTGGAATATTTTTTTTATAAAATAATAAGTTGATAATATGGCATCTCAATGATGTCTCAGGATACCACAGTCCACAATGATAAATATTCGTAGTGATGATGCAACAATATTCATGCTTTAGCTTTCATCGGATCAACAGTAAGAAATGAATTTCACCGATGACCAAGACTCTTCCTCCTCCTTGAGTTGCTCCTTGAGCTTCTGAAGTTCATCATATCGAGCGCTCCTCTCCATCTGTTCCTCCCTCTTCGCCGGATCAACCTCCATGTCGCTCATGCTCTTGCTCCTGTGGACGATTCAAAGTTTTTTAACTATGTTTGCGGGGAGTGAAGTATGTCGCCATCTAACAGCTTAATTCACAATGATTTAAAATGACCTGTACAAAAAAACATACAGCAAAAACAAATTATTTTTTCTGGCTTTAATGCTTTTGGGTTGATGTTTTTGAGTGGTTTTTGTTTTTGCTCATTAGCTTGTTGTCACCTCATGTGTTTCTTGACATATTCCATTGGATTTCCAGAGGGGGTGATGTATTGTTTATAACTTGATTCAATCTTTTTCTTGCGCAGCGCAGCCGGCATGTTGCCAGCCAGCCGCCTCTGAAGCATGTCATCGCATTCTCGTGGTCTGAAATAAGCATCTGTTATAGTTCAACAACATCTTTAAATATATTCCGGCAACTTTGGAAGAAATTGATGCAAAACATTTTAGTTGTTTACTATAATAATATTTTTAAACTAAATGCAAATCTCCAACAGTTTAAAATGCAATTTCGTAACATCTTGTTTAGCAAACATGAATATTTAACTACATAACTATAATGATAATCCAGGTGAAAGAGGGGTTTAAATTTAAACACTTGTGGTAAGACTGTTTTACACTGAACATAACAACAATGTTGAGCGTTGTGTTAAGATTTTAGCACCAATAACATATCGTGATGACGTTTGTGGAATAGTGGCATTATGAGTAAGTCCAGATATTGCAGATAATTATCAATTTCACTAATGCAATCATTGTCACTATATCATACATGACTGTGTTTCACAACAGCAAAAAAAAAACTTCAACTACACAGCTGATTTAGTATAAGAATAATAAAAAACTTTTTGTCTGAAAAGAAATCCCTCAGCATTTTATTCCAACCTATCTGAGCAAGTTTTTGACTCCAGCATAGGTTTGTATTGGAAAATAAAGAGAAAATTATGAAAGTTTGTACATACAGTCATGTGTCGACACATATTCTCATAACCTTTGTGTGAACCCAAGTTAATAATGAGAACAACATTATAGTTATTGGAATGCGTGATGACATTCATTGTCACTGATATTCTCATTGTTTGACTGTTTGGGGATACTGTGTGATGACAGCAATGTTACCTTTATCTACCCACTATTGACCCATGCTATGTAACAATGATTACGTTTTACAGCTATACTGAAATTCAATATCGTGAGGGATATACTGCTGGATTTATCTACTACATGGTTAAGCTTAATATTTAATTATTTATATCAACAATGTCAATTAAAATGCAACATTTTCATGAATCCTTCTTATTTTGGTGTCATGCGCTTTTTAAGCGCAATTTGTATCTCGATGTGATGTGACCATCAAGGTTGTTTAACAATCACTTAAACGGTAATCGACCTAGCACTACCATACTACCATTGTTGGCCTAGTACTATGAATGCTGTTTGCTTTTTACATGTATTCTTCAATAAAACAATATTTGACTTACAAGAACTAATTCAACTTCCCCTTACTATAGGCCTACTACATGCCCATGTCAATAACAGTCTCATTAATACGAATAATGATTTGTTTATACACGAAGCATGAAAACTTAATTTTAGCGAAATTCTTTGCAGGTTGGACAGAAAATCACTTTAAAAGGTTAACTTAGTTAAAAATTGTGTTATTTTCAGTTTGACATAGCACTGTGTATTAGTTAATTTTTAACTAACCAGATAACCTATTTGCCATCACTTTACCAATAAAAATATCCTAAAAAGGTAACTGATTTGTGTTTACATGAAGCAATAAGCATTGGTGACAGTAAAAAGCTTGTAACTCGGATTCTGTAAGTCTAGTTTTAAGCTAATAGAGCTATTGTTGTATTGTGCGCTTATATTTCTTTTCTTTGCCTTTGCTTTGTACTTATAATTCGGAGAATTTCCAGTATAAAAATGTGCTGTTTACTTACATTTGTGTTTTAGGGTAAACTCATTAATTTTTATATACTTATATTTAGCCCTTGTTTTAGCAGAATGTGATAAAATTCCAAATAGCAGCTTTGTGAAATTAGTAAAATAAAAGAAATATGAAAATGCTTGGTGACCCAAGCTATGAAAAAATTTCTGCAAGAAGCAACACTGTTTATTGCTTCGTATTATGGGTCAAAATCAACAGGTGGAACATTTTACCGATTTAGTCGGAAATTATTTAAAATGGAACTGGTGGAATTTACCTTATCATTTTGTTCTAATATTAATCTTGAGAGTCGAGGTATTTACTCATATGGTATAGACGATTTGCCCATTTGAAACAAAGTACATTTTATATCTGTTAAGAAGTAATTATGCTTTGGAAACCTATTATGACAAAGTTTTAGAACAACTAAAAACCAATGAATTGAGCATTTGTTAGTATCTAATATCCAGTTACAAGTTTAAGTATGTGGGGTTTTAAATATAGGTGACCTTTTGTGAGGTAATAACAAATAACTAAAATTCCTTAAATGGTACCAAGTGGATACGAATTTAGCACCTCTATTCATACAGAATTACTACCAAAATTTGTTTATGTATGCCAAAACACATTTCAAATATAAGTTTCTCCACTTGACTATACATACTATGTTAACTATATCATATATATGCTGCACATTATAAGTACATAGCTGTGGTTACAACGTTAGACATTAGCAAATACCAGAACCTTGGAGCGAAATTAATCACGGATTAAATGTCGAAACAGTCATAAATTATCGAAATGTATAAGCCCAAGGTAAACAGACATCGTTAATATATAATGTAGAAGTTATTGCTTAGCCGAAAATTCTTAAATAAGAAACACGATTACAAGGAGCATATCATACCGTTATTTTTGTATTTAAAGTTTAACTATTATACATGGAACATTGATTATTATTTCGAGGGCATAATTGCTGTATCGTTTCATTTTATGAAACAATGTCGAAATTTAAATTTTAATCAAAGTATCATTATTACAAAACAAATACCAGTATATAACAATAATTAATTGTGAAATATTACTTAAAATAAAAATATCATGATCTTTTAATGGTGCCAAATGTACCATGGAGCAGCAGATTGAAAATATTGAGTAACATTCCGAAATCTTCTCTGATTAAAAAAGTGGAATCACTCAATGGAAACCAAGGACTTTGTTGTATATGGATAATGTGTATAGGCAAAACAGAACAATAAAATATCTTAAAGTTTATTATTAAAAGTTGGCTGAAAGCATTTTCGTAATCGACTATTTAAATAGACTACATAAGCTAGCTACATATTTCATATTTGAAAGGGAACTCTTTCTGGACAACGCTAAATAATTTGCATGCAGAATATGTTAAATGAAATAGACACACTGTGTCGCCTTTAGAACCACTTTGTTTATAAAAGTAACTAAGCATTTGATTCGTGCTTTTAGTGAATTGCGAAACAAATATGCAATTGCAAATGGTTTAATTCTAAATAGCAGAAAACAGTGAACAACGAATATTAGCATTTAAAATCGTCCAAAGACTTCAATGAGTGCTTTTTTGGGTGTAACTTCTAAAGATACATTATGACGTATTTCTGCTTATTAGTGTGATTCAGTGCTAAGTTAATGTACAGTATGTTAATTGTAGAACAAAGTATTACTTCACTTCCCGATGTTCGTCATCACTGCATCTTGAATGGTCGGAATCCTCCATCCCAGCAACATATAATTTAACATTAAGACTAGCACCTGTGAGAACATAACTAACTATGGTTAAACTAGAAATCGATATAAAATTAAAACATACTGGTAA
>CH003137.1:796338-817649 GCA_000149265.1 Ciona savignyi
TGCAATTGCAAATGGTTTAATTCTAAATAGCAGAAAACAGTGAACAACGAATATTAGCCTTTAAAATGGTCCAAAGACTCCAATGAGTGCTTTTTTGGGTGTAACTTCTAAAGATTCAGTGCTAAGTTAATGTACAGTATGTTAATCGTAGAACAAAGTATTACTTCACTTCCCGATGTTCATCATCACTGCATCTTGAATGGTCGGAATCCTCCATCCCAGCAACATATAATTTAACATTAAGACTAGCACCTGTGAGAACATAACAAACTATGGTTAAAACTAGAAATCGATATAAAATTTGAAAATACTGGTACAAGTGCCAAATATAAAAACAAAGATCCAGAATTAAAGTACTATTATAAAACACAGTACTTAATTTAGGAAATATTAAATAGTGGAAAAAATATCACATCCTATATAAATTTTGGTGGCCAAAACACTGAAAAAAACAAAAAAAGGTTTTACTTTGTAAGGGAAAACAAATAAGGTAAATAATTCAGTGTCCAGGCACAATCATAAAGTCACACAATATGACAAGTACAACGAATAATTACGATTTATAATTACCTGTACATTTACTAAAAAAATTACAAAAAAATAGTTTTATTTAAGTTAAGACTTTAAGCAATTTAAGCTACGGGTACAAACCAGGTCGGTCCTCTGCAGATAAGAATATACATTTTGGTAAACTAATTACCAAATTGTGGTTAAAGAAAAAACAAATGGTCAGCAATGCCTTAAGTTATTCGGGACGAAACATTTGACCGCTGCAGAAAACAAACGGGTTGGACCATGAATCCATTGGTATTAGACTTAGCTCTTCATTCATGCGGAACGCACATTTTTTTATTTGCAGATCAGTCTCTCTCCGATGTTATTGCGGGCTGCAGCCGCAGCTTGTTGCAGTAGAAGTTGTTTTTACTTACTGAGTTTCGTACAACTATAGAGTACAAGTCGTTCCACAGTAATTTGACACGATTTAAGTCGGTCTATCAAAGCGTTAGTATTCCTATGTGTATGCCAACTAAAAGAAAACAAGCACATATGTACGTGGACTCGAAGGTTATTTTAATCCACATACGCTTGCGCGCCAACACACAAAAGTTTATTTCGCCGTAATAATAAACATACACATGACAACCAGCGCGCACGCCAAGAGATGAACGCCGCTTTAAATAACTTCAAGCGTTTTGAGCGTTTGTAAGCTTGCATGGCTTGGAACTCTACGAGCGCTCAGAGCTCTGGATCGTTCAACTAATGGTTATTCCTAAACGACCATAGTAGTTCCGATTCAGGCTTATACATATGCTTAAATATTTTGCTTTAGATTTGCTTCGGGGTCTGTTTTCTGAAACCATTCAACTTAAATAAATAAATAATATGATATATTACAGTTAGTTGGAATTTAGTTGAAAGTAGCAGAATTAAAGATTTTATTTTAATTTTGCCCAAGTTTTAAATTTAAAAGCATTCGGGTGCATTGATTTTGTCCGTTTCCCCGAAAAAAGAGCATCGATCAAGATGACTGACATTCGTTTAAATTGTGAATATTTATTTAAAACAATTTTGTTTCTAAATTGCTCCAGGCGTCGAGTATGTAAACACACCTGTCCTCATTAGAACATGCATCCGACGACGTCATCAATAAGCATTGTTACATCGAGCACTGTAAAAGATCCTACAAAAATGATTTTATTAGTACTTTTGTTCAACTTTGTGTGCTTGCAACATATTGCAGACGGCGGCATCCAGCCGAAGGACTGCGTATCAGCAGCAAGTAGGTTTCGATCGCCATGCCTTATTGTTTTGACCTCTCTCGTGAATAACATTCAGAGCTTGTTCAAAAGGTTATAGGGTAGAATATTTATCCTTAGAGATGAAAAAACGCTGAGTCGTTAAAACATGTGCGACCTTTAGATTTACCTCGTGCTAACAGACAGGTAGCCAGAACTATGTTAGTGTTGAATACTATGTTTAGATTGTAATAGTTTTGTTTAGTTTGTTAATCCACTGAGTTTATGCAGTGTCCAGTTTCAACGTGCATGGACACACTAAATTACAAGCTATAGGTGGGTAGCGTTAAGCCCTAGCGAACGAAACAGTCCGTGTGAATCTACTCCTAATAACTGATCCTAAATGTCTCACCAGTGTTGTTGTGATGTAACAAGAGTGACTTGTCTTGCAGACAATGACACACGAAGCATTAAAGTTGAGGTTGGTTCGACTGGTTGCTGCATTTACACCGGATATTTGAGAGGTATCGTGGAGTGCTGTAATGACCAGTTATACCTCACCGGTTCCCATCGGTGCTCTGGGGGAAGAATCGAACCCTCGGAACTTCCTGGCCCGGTATGTAATTTTAACCTTATTTTATTTAAGTAAATATAAAACGTCCGGCCGGTTAGCTTATTCGTTGCTCGTCGAACTGCCAAGGGGCTTTGGGATCGAAACCGCAGACATCGGCCATGTCCTTGTTTAAGACACTCAGAGGACGTCGTCTGAACTCCTGCGTTCGCACATATGGAAATAACCATGGATATCGTAACCTAAACCAAGTATAATTTTCAATAACATCACAGGAAGGGCTCTTGAACCCCCGTCAACAAAGTAAGTAACCTATTTTTCATTTGCTTCCATAAATATTATCCATAAAGTCACAAATTTGCAGCAATAAGAAATTTTAAACAATCGGATACTGCGGCGTCATGGGGTAGCGAGTGGCGCGCCTCCAGCCATAGAGATGCCACGTGGCTGGTGATAGGTGGAGTTTACAACCTCGTAGTCGAAATGAAACGGCTCCCGCACATGGCTTATATAAGCAGGTGACATTTTCTTGGTAACAAATACAAAAGAAATTGTTAAATTCGGTCTACATACAGTCCCCGGGTGAAAGTGAGAGTCGCTGCTTGTGTGACATTCCACTACAGGATCGACGCTGCAGATCCAACCTCGATATCTGTTCAGGTTTACATGCATCCAGCAGGCAAGTGCCTCTCTTGTTGATAGTGTATTTACCCGCCATCTAACGGTATGCAAACAGTGAGACGATTATTCTTGTTTTATCCCGTTTAAATGGGAAACACGGGAGAGTTGTCACTTAGGCAATCATCATATGTTCTCGTGAATATACAAAGGGGCGTTAACACACGCACAAAAACTTCAGATTACCTCGCGCATACGCAAGGGGGTCATATCAAGCCGGCGATACTATAAGGTAACTTCGCGACCCCCTTGGATTACCGGGACTATTGCAGTGTTTTATTTGTTCTTCAAATGTTTATTAACCAGTTGGCTAATCTCGATCCTTTACAGACAAATATGTCGTTTTGAGCAGAACATAAGACTAAAACTTAGCAGTTTCGTCCCTTTAGTTGTAAACAAAGAAAATCAATAAATTCGAGACAAATGTGTTGCAATCTCCTATGTTGGGTCGTTTATTCGTTCTATCATTTGGTCTTGTTTTAGGATTTAAAAACTTATACTAAACAGCGCATCATTGCCCGTGTATATAATATAAGAGTCATGTAATTGCCCCACATACTAAAGTACTATTATATATAAAATAGTTCCAGGGTATGTTTTTGTCAACCTGGTCAAGCCGCTGTATATTTTTTCAACCCAGTGATATTATATAGGCCATATTTAAATTAAAAGTCATGTATGTTTGTCTACACACTGTAATAGCTCAAACAACTGAAGGATGAAGTGTATAACAACGCACCTCAACAAACCACTTTGTATTGCTCCAGCCCAGTGGTATCCAAGCGTTTGTTGCAACAAATCACTAAATAGTAATAAATCATATGCGACCACAGTAAAATTGTGTAACCAGCTTCTTCATGCAGCTGGTGCCAGTGAGCGGATTTGGCAAGCGGTTGGTGGGAACGGGTGGAAGATCGGTTCAGTTGATTTGAGCCAACGCGCCCACCGAGTATCTTTCATCATTGAGTTGAACACGCGCGCTCATATAACCATCAAGGATATCGAGCTCCGACCAAGCCATTGTACTGGTGAGATACGAAACCTGGTTGTTTAACAAATCTCTTGACGCACAAGTAGCGTAGACGCGAACAGAACAAGAATTAAAGACTGTCAACCCCATGTTAAACACCACTATTTTTTTAAACTAAATTTAACATGAAAACAAAATATCAATATCTGTTAAATTTAAAAAATGCATGCAGTTTTGTTCGCATTTCAATTTCTAATTTTCTATCTATTTGTTGCCGGCTTTGAGTGGCCGACTACTTCACATTGGGGATTGATCTTGTAAACGGAAATGTTTTTATTTAGTATTTATTCTTTAATTTTATTTTATACTTTTGCCACATTTTTAAAATTTAAGGTAAATATTAAAAATGTTCAGTTTTAAGATATTGCATAACAGAGAATATCAACGAAAATAATTCTAAAAATGTCGGAAAAGAGCCGTCGTGTTTATAATCTCGGGTATGTCGGGAATTTCCCCCAGGGTGATTTGCCCTAAATTTGTCTTAACATAACAATAATACACTATCTAATATCTCTAAAAAATCAACTCACTTTGTTTATTTTATTCCTGTTATTATATGGGGCAAAAGTGACCGATCAACAGTATATGAAAAAGGGTTGACTATTAGAAAATTTCCCGGAAAACGGTTCATAATGTCCATGGGGCAACCTTACCTTTATTTTTCGCATTTGTTGGTGGTAAAATTCACTATTTAGAGTGATTTCCTAGTGTAAATTGAGTTATTTTAGGTCAATTTGTTTTATCTAGTTCATTTATACGTTTACAACTTCCTTTGCAATTTAAACTGTGAAACTTTCCAGTCCTGAAATGAAAAATGTGAAAAATGCATGTCGTACTGAAATTCTGAGGTCTATCGGGAATTCCCCTAGAGAGATTTACTTTAAATTTGACACTGTACTAATAATCATTAGCTTGCAGCACTTTAATGTAACACAGAATTTTTCATTTTTTAGTTTCTCCGAAATATCGAAAATAGTGCACTTACGTACATCTACATCATGTCTACCTATACATTCCGATTTCTTTTTAATCGGATTAGACAGTTCTTGCCAAAAATATATCCACATAGAATGTACGCAATATGCGTTCCCTATACGAAACTTGTTGACCAATTTATTTTATTTAGTGAGCGTGGACGATTATGAAGGTATAAACTGCGACTTTGATTCGGGGCATTTATGTGACTGGACACAAGATGGGGAAGATGACTTTAATTGGAAATTAAAGTCTGGACGAGCGCGGTCGTTCGTTGGATTAGGAGGCTTCACCACAGGACCCGATGACGACCATACAGGAGGTGGGGGTTGTGACGTTCGATGTTTAAGTCACCGACCAGGCTATTATCGGAGGTTCATCCATGTGAATGGAAAACCACATGAAGTGTTATCACTCGGGCAAAACATACACATTGGGTTACCACACCTATTGCAGTGTATTAATAAAGATAGAGATGTTACTATTTTTCATACAATTTTTATTCATCCACTAAGTTTATTATGCCAAGCTCCCTCTTTATGAGCTAATCAGGCTTTTAACGTAGGAGGGAGTTATCTGTACATGGCTTCAAACGAGCGGGACGAAGGTGACCGGGCTCGTCTTGTGAGCCCAGTAATAACAAGAACACCAGGAACAGACTTGTGTTTCTCACTGTGGTATCACATAAAGGGCTACGATACTGGGTTGCTATCGATCATTGTGGTCAACAGAGAGGTAAGGTGTGGGAGTGGCGCTATGTGCAATGAATGTGGCCTTAACCAGTACCAAGGTAATAGGGAGACGAAGAGACGATTTGGAGTCGTTCTGTTTTGGATTATGACGAATCGACTGATTGGCTTCGAGCCGATGTTGATTTATCTCACGAACATTTCCGAATCGTTATTGAGGCTACGGCGAAAAGTTATTTCAGCGATATAGCGCTCGATGATGTTAGAATGTATGAGGCACGTTGTGGAAGACTTGCTGGACCAGGTTTGGAAAAACTATCACATCCTGGCATGCGCCATAAACTTTATATTTTCCCAGGCTGGGTGAGGGAAGATTCGGGAAAGTCCCTTCTCACTCCGGATAAGCCGTCCCTGGCACCCCCAGTCACATACTCTCCTCCAATCATGCAACATCAGAGACTTCTCACACCAACTTTAAACCCAGCACAAGGTAACATTATTGCACTGGAAAGAGAATTATGAACGGTAATTCGAGTGTAACGCTTGGTTCTTGTTGGTCCAGTCGGTTATAGCTCATTCTATAGCTTTTTTGACGGTCTGAAAGGTGGCTGGATCAAAGCTGGCCGTTCGTTAGCCTTAGCTTGTCGGTTGTATCCTTAGACAAGAGATTTAACGAATGTCTCCTGAACCCAGTGGATTATTGGATTAATATACAACATATAGTAACACTTTCGATAACGCGATTAAAAGTGTAAGGTAATCTAATGATTGCCCTTCCGATAACGCGAGTTTCTCCAAAAACCAAGTAAATCGAATAAAATATTTCAAGAGGAAACATCATGGATAATAATCGCAATCGACACAACCATCGGATGCCCATCCGAAACGAACGAACGTCATAAACACTTCGACACTGGGTCGTTTGTTACGCAGATGGTTGTCGACAGCCCTAGTTGCCCAGTTACATTGGTGGGTATTTTATATTTGTAAACTACAAAACAACCTTGATGGTGGTAACACATACCACAGAAGATACATTTTGCAAATATTTGTAGGTGGGGTACGCGGGCTGGCACCGCGTGCTTTACCACGGGGTGGCGCGAGGAGCGGCGGGTAGAGTGGGTCCTACATGCGGTGTTCGGCACGCAACACGTTACATCTCCAAACTATTCGACTTCATCTCATCTTATATTGTGCAAGATCCAGCCAACCGAGGTTATGGGAGTGTCGTGGTGGTTCTTGTGCGGGATCTTGGTGAGTTCGCAGTGACTCCCGCTGTTCTTGCATAAACCCGGTGAACTGTAGGAAGGTACGAGGAGGCGTGGCGGGATATGGCGGAATCTTATATGACAAGCCGGAAATGGGGACTACGCGTGCTTGCGGTCGGGTGGGGCTCGAGGAACGAACTCAACAACCGCTTTAAAGTAAGTTTTACATTTCCTACATGCAAGCGTTGCCGCTTAGTTGCTGGATATACCCGGCTACCGGTGGGCTTTGATCATAACACTTGCGGTCATCGCCTGAACTTAATGGATGGATACCACCAATTGTAGAAACTTTACGACCATACAACACACTGCAATAGCTTCGGTAACCAGACTGTAACACGCGCTTAACCGACTACTACCAGTTTTTACAACGACCCCGGAGTTTTCCCTTTAGCGTGGATGAAACATAACTTTCCTGTATATTATTCACAGGGGAGTCTGAGCATGTTGGCGTGCGGACACCCCATCCACCACTTGTGCAGCGGAATATTTTTCACCAACGACCGGGAAGTCGATCTACGGGAATCCTTTCGAACAGCGTGCAACGGACACAGAGCATCATAATCAACAGTGTAATCTTGCCAACATTAACTAACGATTAAAAACAAACCGAAATAACAAAAACGAATAAATTAGCTTATTACGGCAATACGAGCAGCTTTCCGTGCTAAGGTTTGGAATACGAGTTGCCGCTTGCTTGTTGTGAGGTGTGTAGATGGTCAGTGGTCGTGGTTGATTCTGGTTGATCCGCCACTTTCTTTCCGTCGGTATTACATGTCACGTCTTTCACCGACGGGTCGCAACTGGCCATCGAAACGATTAGCTCAATCAGAAATTGCGTAGGGTCGAAAAGTCGTTGGATCGAAACTAGCAGGTAGCGAATTGGTTGTACCCTTATCTTATTCTATACTAGATTTCTTCGTGCCAGAATGTGTGTATGATTGAGATGTTCCTTCAGTTTTACAATAACCCATTAATTTCCTGGATGCAGCTATCTGTTATCTAAGGACACAGACGACAAGCTTGCGCAAGCTATTTTGCTAGACAAAAATCAACTAGTTTTAATGGTTTTGATCCCAACGCTTTTCGGACGGGCAGCTTACCAACCAAGCTATCTGGATGGTAGTGCAAAACTCTTCTACCTACCCGGTATCGCAATGAGGCTCTGCCTCTGTAAGTTGGGCACTCTCAAATCTGAATGTTTGAAGTCTGAAGAAGCCATCTTCCCATTCCTTGTACCTGCATGGCAGCCATTAGGTTTTAACCGACATTCATGTGGCCGACTTACTTAAACCGGGAGTGTCCAGGAGGCCACTGGAAGTTATGAACAGCACGAAGATGGTTGGTCAGATGGAATCCTGTGGTTTGCTTCTTTTCACACAGATGACACGCATAACATTTCGCTTTTCCTTCCTGAAACCACATATTGTTTTTTTTAAATAAACTTTCTTTGAAACTATTAACATAGAATAGTATATTCATGTTTATCTCCGTGAATGGAAAAACCCTGGAGGTTAACACACAGGCAATCTTCAGATCACCTCGCGCCCACCGTCGGGTTACCGAAGCTAATGCAGTGTGTTGAGTATGATAGACACATTCCTTCAATTTGGTAGAACCCACTAATCCGCTGGGTTCAGGCAATGTCCGTTAAGTGCCTTGCCCAGGGACAAAATCGACTAACTGGGAACCAGTTTCCAAACTGCAACCTTTCGGTTAAAAGGCGTCTCACTCTCATTAAACTGCCAGAATAACCGGTCAGACCTTCGACCATGGGAACCACCAAATATTGCATGACAACTTTTCTACGAATGGTTGTGGTGAATGCAGATGACTCACCATGTGTTTTGTACGGAAGTGATAACGCAGGTTTTGCAGTGAACGAACAGCGTAGTCACATCCTTCCACATGGCAGTTGTACAGCAAATCGCTTTGATGGAAGCTGGTGTGAACTTGCAAGTCGTAGGATTCTTTTGACCTGAGTAATTTTATGACACTCAGTTTGGGGATGCTCATTTTAAAACCAAGATTTCAATCCAAGTTGAAATGGAAATGATTCAGATTATTTCTTGATTAAGCAATTCGAAATGAACTGATGATGATGGAACAAAATAAGTCAGACTATCTCTTTCTCAATGTCGAGTTACTGGAACTTTTGCAATGTGTTGATTTAATGGGAAATATCCCTACTGTTTAATTTGTGTTTAACCCATTAATCCTTTGGGTTTAACAGACGTTACCAATTGGCTTGCTCAAGAACACAACTGACTAGCTAGCAGTAGGTTTTAATTGTATAACCTTTAGACTGATGCCAATCAGCCAACTAATAGATAAATAATTTGCAAGATGCGGGCCGAATCAATATTCTCCTTACACAGGATCCATTATGGAACATGCAACATACCTAGTACCTGTATGGGCAGTATGGGCAGGCAAACGGCCGGTCATCTGAATGCTTGTATCTAACATGATGCTTGAGTGCGGATGGGTTGGGGCAAGTCATCGCACACTCCGGGCATTTGTAGTGGTTCACATGGTGCCTCATGTGGTCCTTCAATATGCGCTCCGTTGCGAACGTTCTTGAGCAATGTGTACATTGGAATGAATGAGCTGCAAAAAAGCAATGATTGTTTTATCATTAAAAGTAAACAATGCAGAAGTCTTTACAATGAGCAACTACTTATAGATGCACACATAGTGTTATTTGTTTTGATACAAAATTTATTTGCAAAATTCAATTTTACAGTTCAGTTTATTGCATAGCTTTTGAGGGTGTTCAGATGTTTATTTTATTGACATTATAAGTTTACATTATGGTATCTATAAAAGATTAAAATACTGGGAGATTCGATTGTTGCATTGTTAGGCAATTTTTTTTTATATTTACCACAGGTCATTACTATTACAAACTTCAATTAACTTACAAAATCCCTAAAAACAATGCTTGAAACATAATGCTGTGTGTCAAATTGCACTTGGATATCAAAAAGTTTAAGGATGGTGATAGTATCTATAAGCTGTCAGGTGCTGCAAGCAAATTCAATCAATATTTTAAAACTTGGCAATTTCATCAACATGACAGTACTAATTAAATACAATGCATTGTTTGCAACATATTTATTATTTATATATTAATGAATTTCAAAGATCTGAATGTAATAAATAGCATAAGCTAAAAATAAAAACACAATTAAACAAAATGTGAAATGAACATTTGTTTGCATTATACCTAAACCATGATAAATACAAGACATTATTCAGTTACAAAGCGATGTATAAATATTGTAAATAAAATCACCAAAACTATGTTTCGAATAACGGCGCAATGCTAAAATATGAGGCAAATTAGAATAAAGTGTTTCTTAGCTGTGTCCAAAATGGAAACACGTAGTGTGTAACAGGAACCACTTAACAAAAGTATGAAACAAAACTAACTTTCCTCAGCGGCTTGGCGGTCAAGGTGGTCGGTGAACTTGGTTTTGTTGACGTAGAGATTCCCACACCATGGACAAGCATAACACCTCTCCTTGGTGTGTGTGCGGGAATGATCCTTCAGCTTAGATCGCGCCACACACAACGAGGCTTTACCACGTGTGTCATACGAATAGTTGCAACCTGTTGTAACATCAAGTTTCGGGTAACGACATAGCGACAGCAAATAAAATCAACCTACCAACCCACTTGCATGGAAAGACAACTTTTCCATCTGGAAGAGTTTCTTTCTCAGCCAAGATTGCATGGTCGTAAACATGGATGTAGAACTCATCAGCGATATCAAATACCTGAAGTGACAAACACTGGGTCTGTTAGTGGTGAAAACTACCACAACAGATGATACTTAAACAAAATAGCACAACTGATGATTTACAAGGGCCAGGGTTATATAAAGTTTTATCACGGAGGTTTAGAAATTGCAGAAGATTTATCACATGTGCGAATGTTAGATAACATCGAGCTCACCATTCAGTTACCAAAGCTATAGCAATGTGTTAAATAATTTAGATATTGTTACCATTTATTTTAGTATATTAATCCATTGTGTTTAGGCAATGTCTGTTACCTTGTCAAAAACTAAACCATTTGTGTTATAAGTGCCGGCTAAAAAATTAATTTCCAATACTTAAAAACTAGATTTGTTCTATTTTGTTTCACATCATTTCTGACGAATATCTGTGAGAAAGCTAACTTGGTGTACAGACACCACTGACACAAAACGTTTGACAAAAAGTTAAAACAAACAGACAAAAGGGATGTTAATAATAGCCATTAAAACTGGTTATATTAAAACCTGGGACAACTTAGCAGTCTAAGAGACTGACCATAGGGTCATGGAAATGGTTGGAGCGAAATATCAATAAACGAAAATGATGTCCTCACCATTGAGCAATTGTCCCATTCACACTTGAAACCGCATGGTAGTTCTGGGATGATGTTTCGATTGAGTGGAGCCTGGCAACTCCCAAGATTTAGTTCCTGGTGAGCCAGCCAACCCCACCACTTCACCTGTGTTTGGGATGGGTATTTGTCAATTACACTAAAGTTATTGCAGTAAGTTGTGTATGATTAAGATGTTCTTTATCCACTGGGTTAAGACTACATTCTCCCAGTGTCTTTACCAAGTACTCAACTGGCCAGCTAATGGCTAGTTTGGTACTTATCAGAGTTTGGCTGATGGCAAACAGTGCACTACAATAAGTTTACCTTTGTATGGTACCCATGGAAATATAAATGTCGCAACAAGTTGGCTCCGTTGGTGAACATGACAGTACATTCATTCCACTTGCAAGCCAATTGTCCACCTGCGTCATTCGTATAAAAATGTTAATAGAAAAGTCAGTATCACAGATCGAAAAATAGGTTGCCAGATCATATAAACCTGTATGTTGATCTTAAGTTTTCTGACTACAAAAGCTATACAGTAATGGCTAAAATTTCTGGTACTGGCACGTTTAGTTTAGATGAACATTGCTACGTGTCTCAGGAAAGTACTAATGTTTATCTGAGTTTCTGATAATACTATTTAACCATTTTATCTGATGGGGTTAAAGCAACGCCACTTAGGTATGGCTGATAACAGCTTGCAGCATCCTAAAAATATAGGATGATCCTAAAAATATAGGAATCGAATCTCCAATTATTTTCAGGTGCTTCTCTGATAAGGTAGTTTAAAAGAGACCGACTAGCTAGTACATTGTTCTTACGGGAATTTACCTGTTGATTTAACAATTGATAACACCAAAGCCAGCTTAGTCTACACATGACACTGCGTACACCAATTATTATACCTGTAACTTCAGTAGCAATTCCTTCATGTCGATAATAATGTGAGGTTAAATGTTCATAAAAGCTTCCGAGGTCATCTAAAATAGATTGGCAATGCTCCCACTCGCATCTTAACTTTAAAGCTTGAAACTTGACACATTTACGCTTCATTGCATATTCCAAAGTTTAAAAGCAATTAAATATCCTGCAAGAAAAATGTTTAGTACTGTTGCTTATAAAAGATATTACATGATATAGAGCTTTGTGCTTTCAGCAAGGATCATTAAGTGGTCTACACTGCAAAAACACAGGGAGCTGGCAAGCAGCCAGTTTCGATCTACTTACTTAACGGGTAATTTAAGTTTTTTTATTAACTACATGCACAAATATTGAAGCAGTAAAGTGTATACCTTGCTCAGGTTTTATAGACAATTTTCCTTAGGCTTATTTTTTGTATGTTAAAGGAATCAAATGTACATGGATAAGAGTTTTTAAGTTTATTTTTCATGTTTATTTTTTTAAGTTCATAATTTAAAACAATAATAACGAACAAGGGTAGATATTATTGCACAGCAGAGAAATACAAGAAGTTTACGAAGTATACTGTGCCCTATATTCAGTTGGAAAATTAATAGTAAATTCACCCGAATGATTAATATGGTTGATTAGTGCGTGACATTTTAAACAATTGCAGGCTCGTAACTGGTGGCTAGCTAGTCAGATGTGTTCTGGGCAAGGCACTTACTAGACATTGCCAAAACCCAGAAGATTAATAGGATCTACTAAATTGAAAAGGAATGTTTAAATCTTACGAGACACGCTGCAATAGCTCCGGTAACCCGACGGTGGGTGCAAGGCGATCTGACCAGTGTGTTAAAAAAGGTAACAATAATATATTATAACACTTGGCTACTTGCCTACTTATATGATAAATGTGGAACACGCCATATTTCATTAATATTGTGTGTAGAAGTGAGCTATGGTTCGTTGTTAGACTACCTAATTACGGTACCTGCCGAGCCATGCAATTAGCAACTGTTGGCTTTAAACTTAAATGAGACCTACTTATTAGTGGCAACTAAAACACTGCCGTCTGCTTTATACATCTTAGCATTTTGTCAAAGAGTCAACAACTTGTTAAGTGTAATAGACTAGTTAATTTGTTGTTTAAGTTTGAAGTGGTTGCCTTTTCTATACTTTTATTTTGAATATAACATTTAACTACAACGGAAAGTTAGCCTTTAGTTTATTACAGTTTGACTACGATGACGCAAGGGTGTAGCAAATTCGCCATTCTTTGTATACTATATATTTTTAGCGCTTTGCAGCGATTTATTTTACTGATTCCCTGCGCCCCTGCGAGTCTGCGGCCTGTAAATCGGCTTTAATCCCCGTACCCGTTCTGTTTCGTGATTAATTCTCTTCTCACACTGCAAATTCGTCTAATGAACCCAAAGTCTTAAGAAGTTATTCAAACTGTGTGTACTTTGTGTCAGCTTAAAACCAATAATAAAAGTAACTTTCGTAAAGTGACAGGTGAGGTGTCGCTACTTAACTGACAGGGTTGAACTTAATTTAGTAGAGGTGTATCCATTCCAGATTCAGAGTGGGGATGCTGACCGATTTTTGGCACGTGCCTAGGTGCCAACAAAAAGACGTGCCAACAAAGACGTTCCAAGGTGCCAAGACAGACGTGCCGAGGTGCCAAGAAAGACGTGCCAAGGTGCCAACAAAAAGACGTGCTGTAGCGGCTGCTTATTTAATTTATAATAATTAATTATACTTTACTAAGTAGACGAGTAGAGGTTTAGCTTTATTATTATTATTTGACTCCGATAAGCGCAACGGTACAATTACAATAATGGATAAGCATAACCGGCTACGTAGTTTATAAATGGGGACGGGCTGTAGGGTACGTTAAGCGTATACCCGCCCTGGAGTCCACAAGAGCCTAAGCTATACAGACTGTGGATTTGGAAACACAGTGCTGTAAGCCTAGACATGCCTGTGTATTTGTGTCTCTCTGGTGAAATGAGGTCTTTTATATGTGATTTGGCAACAAGGAAAGAATGCGATGCAGAATATCTAAAACACGCACAATACATGATTTTTGCGGTCGGTACAATAGAAAATAATTGCGTTCTCGATTTAGACGTTTTCGCAGTTCGCGTTGATCGCATCGTGAATTTCATTTACCGATTTCTTTGTTTCTTGGAATTTTGATAAGGACGTCGTCAGCGGCCAATTATGTCCGTACGACAGTGCCAAGGTGCCAAAAAAGACGTGCCGAGGTGACAAGAAAGACGTGCCAAGGTAGGGTAGGATAGGATATTTATCTTTATCCCCGTGAATAAGAAAACCAAGGGGGTTATCACACGGGCAATCGTCAGATTACCTCGCGCCAATCGTCAGGTTACCGGAACTATTGCGGTGTGTTGTATAGGATAGACACGTTCCTTCAATTTGGTAGAACCCATTAATCAGCTAGGTCCAGGTAATGTCCGTAAAGTGCCTTGCCCAAGGACACAACCGACTAGCTAGCGACCAGTTTTGCACCTGCAACTTTTCGATTGAAAGGCGACGCACTTAACCGTTAGACCAACTGGCCGGAAGGTGCCAAAAAAACGTACCAACCTGCCAAGGTGACTATTGCAATATCTCAGCACCATTAACACCACTATTAACCTTAGCATTTTTATAATTGCACCCAAGCAACAAAACGGACTGCCCATACTGCATTTCATGACGAGGCCACTAAGTAATGGCACAACTTATTGATTTGTGTTATACCAACACGGCTGGCTGACTCTTAGGTTGAAAAAGATAGCTAAGGAAGACACAACCTATTAAAAAAATAGACCAATGTTTTCTTTGAATTTATTGGACCCATTTCCGACAAACAAAATTCTTGAGTGGTACGAAATCAAGGCAACCTTGGTGACACCACCTGTCACAATGATAACATTGAACCTGAAAAAAAAAATGTTTTTATTTATTTACTATAACAAAAACAGGCTTATCAACGGACATGGAAGTGACTTATTGGAATGAGCAATCCTGCTGATAAGTTACAAAAGCCATTGCCATGTTTCGTATCTCTAAGTATATGGATAGTTTTTAACATGGTACATATCTGGCAAATATTATGTAAAAACTATTAAGCACACACAAAATATATAGTACTACAGATTTACTTTTTAACAATATAAAAAATGACAACAATAATGACAACGTAAATGAGTGTAAATCCCTACCAAAGTATAATATAGGTGATTCTAACATCTTTGCATGCTTCTTGAGTGGCGAGAATTTTAAAAAGATGCCGAATATTCTCATTAACAATACACTCTTCCGTCTGTAAACATAAGATATGAGTGTTTTATGTTGTGAGGTTACAATATAAAACAGCAAACCTTTAATGCAAGTGGGCCATTTATTTCACCTTCCATTTTTAATTGTGTTTGTGTGTGTATGAGTTATATTTCATTTATCATGAAGTACTTATTAATATTTTATTTAGTAACTTGCAGTTGTATCATGGCTTTTTTACGATAAAATCATAAGAAACAAACCTTATAGAATTTTTGGAAAGTAATATGATTAACAAAATAAAATATAACAGCAAAACAACAGCCCTCAAAGCAGTTCAAGGATTGATACTGAAGGGGAGCTTTTAGAAGGCGTTAACTAATTATTCTCCCTATTTCTCCAATGAAAACAGACCTCACAAAAACAACTGTCACATAAAATCCTTACATAGAAAGTCTTAGATTTTTTCACAATTTAAAATTGCAGCTTGGGTCTACAACTTAAACTTATACCCAAATAAAATTTTACTTAAAAATTTTAAGCCCATGTCACTCCGCACATCAGCAACTTTTTTTAACAAAATAGCTAGCAGATGCACAATCAACACCTTTATTTTACAAAGCACTGGTCAACTATTACTAAACTTTACGGCTAAATAAAAATACCGACACCAGCCTAGCACATGCTAAAACAAATATTGGGAAACCACCACCATTGTTACTCAGCAAAAAACTCGTTTAAAAACAATGACTAAGGGAAGGTACCACTCGTCACATTAATTCTGCCACGCATAGAGGTCTAAATTGGTTATATGCCATCTTAAATAAAGGTTGACTGAATCGTCAACTTTAAACAAAGGAGAAAAATTAAGTACCAGTACCTTTTTGTTTTTCCAAATCATTTCTTATAACTTGTCCCCTTTCCCACTTTGTCCTTGGCAAGTTTTTTTACATCTTATAATTCTCTGTGTGTATAAAAAATTGACTTTAAAAACACAATATTGAAGATAGCAAAGACATCTATTACCGGTTCCTTATCTATTTCAACCCTAGAAAATCTATTTTTTACCGGTACACAGATTAAAATTTAACAATTAAATATATTGTCCATCTTGCTTTGTTTTTAGAATAGATTAATAAACCAATCAATGATATTACTTGTTGGGCCTTTTTGTGTTGTGTGCTTGTATTTGAAAAAAAAAACATAGTTGATGCTGGCCAGGGTGACCGCGAAAAGACTGCTAAGTCATCGAGTCACTGCCACCCTCTTTTATTTTGAGTTATATATTTGAAATAATAAAAGTAAATAAATATAAAAAACACAAAAATCAATTTATTTCTACACCGATACCGTAATTAAAAGTATATATACTACATAACAGGACTATTAATTTCCAAACCAGACACCTTAAGTAAATTTATATATGCCTGTCAATATAATCTATACATACATACGGCTAGGGACAGAACGGTAGTCTGATTTTTTTCTGCTGGGTGGCGGTATTTATTTTTTTGGAATTATCTGGGGAGTGACGATTTTCAAGTGTTAAGCGACTGAGTGGTCACGGCTGTCCATCACCTTGTATAATACTTGGGCAGGTTCCATTTAAATTACTTCACACTTTCCTGGCTTGCCTTCATTGGATTTATAATGATAAAAATTACGGCAATTATGAAGCGAATATACCACGTTAATTATTTTTCTTATACTAAAGTTAAGTCATCATCCAAAATGTTTTTATGTCGACAATAAACAAACAAATAAAGTATGAAACATTTAATAACTCAAAGTTGAAAACGAGTCGAAGCTATGTAAAATAAAATTTAAACATTCATTTTAAAGTCCACACCAGCGCAGTTAGGCTACAACCACTTATGAAGCAAGTCCATTCACTAAAATATTGTAAAAATTAAAAATGCTATGAACTGGTTGGAAAGCTTACTGGTTTTCTACCTACTTGACTTTTTTTTTGGTTTTCTACCTACTTGACGTTGGGTCGAATAAAATCGTTTTTTCTTATTTGAAATCTTTTTTTTCTTATTTTTAAATTTCTTATTTGAAGACTTGCTCCTTGCTCCGCTTAATTCTTCTGTCGGCTCCATGTCTCTGCCAACTGCTATTGCAGACTTTAAATGTTTCCATATAGCGCCGAGACATTCTTGGTCGGCCACCTTCACCAAGTCGATTAGAACGTTGGCGTCCTTCAAAACCTTTGACCTCTGCAGGTTAAGGTCATCGACCGTGTCTGTTGTCAGTTCTTCGTTTACAGCGACACTTTGCGCATCTTCGGCGTGTTTTTCGGTGTGGGTAAGATGGTATTGCTTTCGTATGTTTAGAATATCTTTCTTTGTCACAATAGCATCCCTGTCAGTTTTAACGATATTGTCACGAATGTTGTCCAAAAGTTGTTTGGGTTCCATCCCACTCGCTAGTTTGCAACAAATCATGTTGCGGAATTCCGATGACAATTGCAAATGGCAAATTTGGCTTTCGTGTCCAACATGATCGGCGCAAAACTTCATCGAAACACGGCCAGATGATTTGTGCATTCGCTTGGTCATGAAAGCAGGGCATTTACCACCCATTTTTGAACTTCCCTGCGACTTCAGAGAACGGGATCCAGCCCCTTTTGAAGTATACTCACCGGACCTATTGCAGTAATAATAAGTTATTTCATATTCCTGTGTACGTCGCTTTCCACCGTGTTGAACAAACCAGCTGTTTGTTTTCTTCTCTAGTTGTGATTTCCACTCCTTAAAATTAATCTCCGCAGCAAATTCTTTTTGAAGCACAGTTAACTTTTTATCATGGCGATCATTATAGTGCAAAATCAAATCATTGTTAGAAGCGCTGGTATGATCACAAATACTGCAGCAATAACTATTTCCTCCAGTCGATGGTTGACATTGATCTTCATGCTTTCTTTTCATATGATGGTAAAGTGATTTTTTCGAAGCTAGAACTGAGGAGCAATGTTCGCAACGAAACTCGGGCATAGTTATGCTATTAAGTCAATAGGTTACGACATTTAACACTATACGAAAGAACGAACAAATATTAGGCTATATACACAAGTGGGATGTAACTCAAGAAACTATACAGTCTACATGTAGGCCTATATAACAGAGGAGCACAAAATGTAGGAATTATTGACGAATTATGTTATTGTCTTGGGGTGCCTCTAAATACTACAGGACCGCTTGGATCATTTAGATTGCTATGGAAAGTAATTCTAATTCTAACCCTGTCCCAAACACTAATCTCAACCCCAGAACTAACTTTAACCCCAACCCTAACATTATTATCATGGCTTTTGTAATTACGAAGTATAGTAAGCGATCCAAGCGATTTAAGCGCTTCATGCGCTCAGGGCCGGTTTTAGGCCGATTTGACCGATTAGATCAAATTGGGCCCCGCACCTTGAAGGGGCCCCGCTCTAGCTTTTTGTATTACGAGGTTTAAAATACTACTGAAACGTAAAATAAAAAGTGAAATAATATTCTTTCTCATAATATCAATTTGTTATGCATCGTAACTAAGTCAAATTTATATTTCTGTGTCTGTTTGTTACGTCATAATGAATATGGTTGCGTAACAATATATATATATATATTATATATGTTTAGAAGTAAAACAATATATCGTAAATAAGCATCCACATTACCTTTAATTTGTTTTATAGCAAGTATTAAATGTCTATTTTTGTAGTTTATGTGTACTGATTTGTATTTTATGATACATAAACACCCATAAATTTTGCTATGAAGAGTAGGGGCCCCGCCATTACATTTCTAATTGGGCCCCGCGGTTCCTAGCACCGGGCCTGCATGCGCTCCAAGCGGTCCTGTAGTATTTAGAGGTACCGATTGTCTTGTTACACACTAGTTTTGCCTGGGCTGTAAACAGATAAACGTCTTGTTTTGCGTGAGCTGCGGAGTAAGATACAAATTAGCGTATCCTGTGTATCACGATGAGATCCGAATACGCTGCTTTCGAAGCGAAACTGACAGGGTTGTAAATTAAATACATACGGCTAGGGACAGAACGGTAGTCTGATTTTTCTCTGCTGGATGGCGCTATTTATCAGTTGTACTAAAGCGGGAAGGAGGGAACCACTCACCAAAATTCCGGAAACTAAATTTAACCTTTTCCTAAACACTAATCTCAACCACAAGACTAACACCAACTCTAGCCCCATGTTTATTACACCATTTACGCATTTTAAGTAAATAGTGTTTAACAATTGGTTTATTGGTGATTACCGATGTTATGTAACAATCAATTCAAAAAAGTGATAAAACTGCAATAAGCTTTTATGTTAAAAGATCGATTTCTTTACCTAATGCTTGGACAAAATCCATAAATGCTCAGACAAGCTGAATGCGGCGTTATGATGAGTTTGTGTATAACTAAGAAACAAAAGAGTTAAAAAGCCGAAAAATATCTCTGAACTGAGACGCTAACGGAAACGACAACAGAAGTCGATTAACTTAGCTTTATTCAATATTAATAAGCAGGCTATTTCTCCAATAATGGAAAACCTAGTTTAAAACAAACCAAGCACAACATAACGGTAACGCGCGTTGATTAACTAGGAATGAAGGCGAAAACGATGATTACTAAAACACAGGAGAACTAAGGAGAGGGGCGTGACGTAATAACACTTCAATCTCCCGTTCGGGGAGATCGAACCCCGGTCTCCAGCGTGACAGGCGGGGATACTCACCACTATACTAACGAGGAATACGATTAGTAAGTGCGAAAACTAGTGGGCGACTACCGTCACTCCCCAGATAATTCAAAAAAATAGCGCCACCAAGCAGGGAAAATCAGACTACCGTTCTGGGGTAAGCACTTAATGTACATCAAACTGAGGCTACAGCTGATCGACATTTGTGACGTCACTGAGTCGCTTGTCGGAACTCCTGGTGTGTTGTGCGTAATTTTTTTTTAATATTTTTTTCTTTTTTTTAGGCCGATTCTCTTCTTTTCAAACTATATATCGGCAAAGATGATTTTAAAACCGCATCTCCTTGATCAATATCCAGAAAATTCACAAATTAAAGGGTGCCTCTAAATACTACGGGATCGCTTGGAGCGCTTGATTCACTTAGATTGCTATGGAAAGTAATTCTCACCCTGTCCCTAACACTAATCTCAACCCAAGAACTAACTTTAACCCCAACCCTAACATTAATATTATAGCTTTTGTAATTACAAAGTATAGTAAGCGATCCTGTAGTATTTAGAGGTAGGCTACCGCAAATTTAATACCGGTATTATATCAATACCAATGCACAATAACCCCATGGTTGACTGATTGGGTTAGGATTGGTGTTCAGGTAGAGATTAGCGTTAGAGTTAGTTTTCACGCAAATAGTGTGTGCAGTTTCATAGAATAAATAGTGTGTGCAGTGCATAGCCTAAGCACACCACTGAATAGCCAGCATTTGGTTTAGGACCCATCACATTTCGAAATGTTTTAAAATCTTCATACAGCAGCGCGCTAGATATATACCGATAGATATAATTCACAATACACCATGTGTTTCCACAAGTTACTTGTCGTTTCGCATGAACAACTCTCTCCTAGGAAAAAAATTACCCATAATACATCAAGGGTTCCCATAAGCTACTGTATGACGTCACAAATGTCGATCAGCTGTAGCCTCAGTTTGATGTACATTAAGTGCTTACCACCGTTCTGTCCCTAGGACCCTAGCCGTATTTATTCGGTGGTGTGCTTGGACCATGCACTTAGTTGACATTGCTTGAAACCAGGGGACAACACTA
>CH003137.1:819122-831043 GCA_000149265.1 Ciona savignyi
TGAGGTAAAAAAGTAATTATTTTATAACTATGGAATATTTTAGTTGAAATATGTTTTACCACTAGCTAGTAAAACGACATACGGTTAGAGACAGAACGGTAGTCTGATTTTTTTCTGCTGGATGGCGCTATTTATCAGCTGTACTAAAGCGGGAAGGAGGGAAACTACTAACTAAAATTACGGACACTAATTTTAACCCATTCCCAAACAGTAATCTCAACCACAAGACTAACACCAACTCTAGCCCCATGTTTATTACACCATTTACGCAAATTAAAGTATAAAGTGATAAAACTGCAATGAGCTTTAATGTTATAAGATCGATTACTTTAGCCAAGCTGAATGCGGCGTTATGATGAGTTTGTGTATAACTAAGAAACAAAAGAGTTAAAAAGCCGAAAAAAATCTTTCCGTCGGGGAATCGAACCATAGTCTCCCGCGTAACAGGCCAGGAGACTTACCACTGTACTAACGAGGAATTCGATTAGTAAGTGCGAAAACTCGTATACAACCTCTCAGTCGCGGGTGCCTCTAAATACTACAGGACCGCTTGAAGCGCCTGGATCACTTCGATTGCTATGGAAAGTAATTCTTACCCTGCCCCAAACACTAATCTCAACCCCAGAACAAACTTTAACCCCAACCTTAACATTAATATCATGGCTTTTGTAATTACGAAGTATAGTAAGCGATCCAAGAGCTCCATGCGATCCAAGCGATCCGGAGTATTTCGAGGTACGGCTTAGCCGCTTAACACTTGAAAATCGTCACTCCCCAGATAATTCCCAAAAAATAAATAGCGCCACCCAGCAGAGAAAAATCAGACTACCGTTCTGTCCCTAGTCGTATCTGTAAAAATAAAACAATATCAATATAAATAAAACAATAATGTACATGGAATTTTTTTTAATTTCATAAATTTTCTCTACTTCTTGTCTAAATATATTTTGTCTAAAGCACAAGATCTTGTCTAAAAGCGATTACGTAAACAAATGTTCTCACTCATTTTTTGCCAGAAACTATTGCAGTGTGTTGTGTATTATTAAGATGTTGCTTTAATTTTGGTAAAACTGATTAACTCATTGGTTTTAAACAATATCTACTAAGTGCCTTGCCCAAGGACACAACCAATTACCTAGTAACCAATTTTCGGACCTGCAACCCTTTAACCCACCAAACTACCTAGTCTGCTAAAATGAATGGATGACTAGTGCCAATATATTTATTACATTAATCATAGCTGCAACCTTAACAACTGTTCTAACACTATGTTTTACTTACAGAAGCAGCTACCTTGTACCTTGGAACAAAACCCTTTTTTTGGTCTACATATCGACCCAAATGTGTTGTCAAAGCAGAGTCTAATTCAAGATAAAAATGAAGCAGCTTTCACATCACAAGGGGACTCTAAATTTTTGTCTAAAAAAAATATTGAAGACAATCTTGGTGTGATCGTTAAAACTAAAAAGGGAAAAATGAATCGGAGAAGAGAACTATTTTTACAAAGTAAGCTTTACACCATGTTTATTACTGCTTGCCTAATAGACATATATACTCCAGCCAGTCAGCTAATTTATAGTGAACTGGTGGGGAATTAAAACGAGTCACCAACTGGTTAATTGTATTAAGCACAACAATTAGCAGATGTTCTCTGACCCTATTGTCTTGATACAAAGATCTTCATTGTATTATATTTAACAAATGCAATAATTCCAGTACCATAACTCCATTCTGGGCATGGGGTAATCTGAAAGTTGCTCTTGTCGATACTATCTATGCCTACCTATCTAAAATAAACAGGAGTATCCGATATCCTATCCAAGAACATTGCTTGATTATGATATGTTTTATATAAACAATGCTTATTTTTGTTTGTTTGTGTTAACCTCTGTTTTCTATTCATTGTTTTATATTTACAATTTGTTAATATTTTTATATCACCAACAGAGCTAGAAATCAATCAAAGAAAGACAAATCAACAAAAGAAAGCAAAACAAAAAGCTAAAAACACAGTAGTTGGTGATCTACATGAAATTAAAGATGCTCTTACTAAAATCCCTCAACTGACAACTGATATTTCGGAATCAATTACAAAAACGAAGAAAAAATGTCGTCGCAGGAAAAGAAAATCTGCTGTTCTTCAAAAACAAGTAACACCAACAATCACAGATCAAGACATGCGTCGTATAAGGAGCAAGCGAACTCAGAAATATATGTAAGGATCATCCCTCTTATTTAAACTAATATGAAATGGCAAGATAGTAGGGATACTCATTGTTCCACAGAAATGGGAAATGCTTCGGACGTTATTACATTGCAATTGTCAGGTTAGCTTGAGTCTGCAATTGGGTGTATCTGCTAAACAGTTTGACTCATTTTTTTGTAAGTTTTAAGCTTAATTAACAAAAGATTGGGATTTGATTAGCGAGAAGCGAAAGATTTGCAAGTTCAAAACTGGTCGCTAGGTCATACATGCCACTTAACGAATATTGCCTGAACACAGTGAAATGATAGGTTTAACCAAATAGAAAGTCTTAATCATACACAATATACTCGACAATGGGCTCAAGGTGATCTAACAATAACCCTTATGTCACTAGTCTAGTAAACCACTGTGTTTTCGTCAACAAAAGTTTTTCATTTCAATGCCACTATCCATTGACTTATAGTGTGATGCACTACCTGTACACTTATTAAAATACTTTTTCAACAGGTTGAGTGATATTGCGAAGTTACAAAGTGTCTTGAAGGACAAGTCATTTAAACGTAACTCCAAAGAATTAATTTTGAAAAATCTTCAAGAACAATTAACGTAAATAAATACTCCGTATTATGTAAGGTTTATGTGTTTCTTTTCAAAATGTTTGCTGTGTATTGGACGATATTGGTTTCTCTTTACCTTCACAAACCTGGAAAAGGCCAAAAAACTTGTTTTTATTTTTTAGTACGTGACTGCAGTCCAGTATGAAGAGCCAGTACAATGTGTATTTTATAGATTAACATGGATGTTGAAAGACCCAGCTTAAAAACTATTATAACGCATAATTCGATGTGCGTGGAGATAAATACGAAGGTATAGACCAGGGATGTCCAACCTTTTATTGTAACGGGCCGCATTGTCACTTAAAATAATTTTATGGGCCGCAGAACATATTAAATTTCAATAAAATGGCAGGGTTCGAATCAATGGTTTTAAAATGATTTGCGAAATGCGCGGATAAGGAGCGCGCGAAAAAAAATGGTTATGATAAATTGCATTAAACGACCAGAAAATATATTTATTTCATAAAGCAGACAGTACCGTTGTTTAGAAGTACAGTAATGATAAATTGCAATAAACGTAAATTCAAACGGGGTGTGTCGCATCTCGCCAATCATAAATAAAGGAATCGAGGTATTTTAACGCATAATGGCTATTGTTGCGTTGTGATAGAAATGCTTATTATGCGTCAATAATGCAAAGTAAAACCAAGGTAAATAAATAATGTTATGGTAAAGGCAAACGATGTTATATTAACGTGTTGAGGATTTATTATCTTTGAAAAAAGGAACAAATAACACACATATAGAAAGAAACAAAAACTTATTTCTGCAATACAAAGTCAATGAGATAAGTGTTTGTCGACCGTCGGTTTCTTTCTGCAGTTTTAATGTTTACTGCGTTCCTAACAGCTGACTGATACATTTAAATTATGCCAAGATTTTAAGTTCAAAATACTACCCTGGAGTAAAAATGACTAGCGGGCCGCACCAAGTCTGATTATCATTTATATATATTGTAAAACCTCTGTTTGAGCGTCACGTATAGTGTCGTTCTATTGGAGGACGGCGCTTTATTTTTCGACTAGCAGGACAGAATTTTGGGAAGTTAAATTTAAATAACAAAAATTTAAAACATCTAACACACTCAACATCTAAAGAACAAGAAATAACATTAAAAGTAACCTAGTTTCTGGTAAGTAATAAAAAATCACCCGTAGAAATCAAGTGACACGTCTTTTAAATAAATGGCGGTCAATTAATTAGATGTGGCGTTTACATAGAGGTTTTACGGTATATGTGTAATTTGCATCATGCCAACAATATTTACATTAAACTATTTCTGATGTCTGACAAAATTATGTATATACCCCCCTCTGCAATAGATTCGGTAGTCCGCCGATGTGTTCGAGGTAATTCAGTGATTGTCCGTGTATAACATCTATTTCGATTTTCAATCAACGAACATAAATATCTTATCCCATAATATATAAATGAGGTCATTCGTACAACATGCTTGATTACCCCCAGATTAGTCCTTCCTTGAAAAGTGGTTCATGCAAAACGCATGACGTAGTACGCGCGAGATTTGCCAGTCAGCAATATTTGAAATTCCGCGTAAAAAGGCGTAAAATGGCGGAGGAAGAAATGTTTTTAAAAAGATTGCAAACATTTAAGGCCACGACGCCTCGTTACTGCGGTTGCAACTTTTGTCAATATTATTTGTTGATTGGAGAAGTACAGTGCACGATTATAAGTATTTCTATATTTAATAAATTACCTGAACTGTGCGGCAGCGTCTCTAATGCTTCTATATTTATTTTTTTCCAATTTTTATATTAATGTGTTTAATGATCGTAAATGAAGAAAAAAGCTAACTATACTAATCCGGTACCATTTATATTAAGGCTTATGTAACTATTCCGCAGTGACTGTATGAGATAACCTAGCATTTGTGTCGTTACACAGCAAACAGGTCTACCTATAATAGACAGTATTAAAGTGTCTGTGAGTCGCCATTCAGGTCTTTAAAGGAAGATTTGTTTTCTTAAATAAACCGTAGGTTTTAATTGTAGCATTACGACGAACTACAGTGTTCTAAAAACAAAAAGTTTTACGCATTTTCTCATAAGGCTACCTAATTATTACAAAAAGTGATACAAATTTCAGATGTGTGTGTGTGTGTGTCCCTCATTTATGCCTATGATTTAGAGGCCATATTGATTAATGTATGTTGCTCGGAAGTGTGTTCATTAATTGTGGTTGGCGTTCGCTTCTGGCAGGCCTGTATGACTTTTACCATTTTATCGCTATTCTTTGATAAACAGAGCGTAAAAATTGTGTTACGGCTGGGCAACTTAGATGTAAAACGCTTAGCAGTTTTTCTTTACTGCGTGTAGAAATATTTAAACTGCAGAAGTCGATAGTGTGTGATAAGACGTGTATTTGAAAGATATCATTAACTGTGTATTTCCACGAAAAGGGTCGCATAATATGCCTCCTTAATAAATACAACTGTTTGTATTAAGTTTACTTTTTGACTAGCACAATTAAATTAATTTATAGGTTAAGTCCCAATGGTACTTTTTAAATGTTTATCATGTGCTTGCTCAACCGTAACTTGAATTCCATAAAAATAAAGCACGTTTGACATTTTAATTCGGGGAATCCCCGTAGTAGCAAAACGAAAACAACAGAGCAACTGTTTGTAGCGCAGAACTATGCGGTCCCTCTATTTTGTACATGTCTGATAGAGTTAGTTTTAAACATGGGGTTGGAGTTAGGGTTAGTTCTGGAGTTTAGATTAGTGTTTAGGGCAGGGCACTGAACCTAGCTGGACAAAGCGGACATGTACAAAATAAAGAGACCCGAACTATGTATTTGTATTTCAAATCTAAACATCTAATACAATTTTTTTTCATTTATTAAATAAAATATCATTATTATCCTACGTTAAGATGAATATGTTTTTAGAAAAAACTTGTAGATTTGCTTGTTGCTGCTTAGTAAATTTATTTTATTTGTAGGCATTCAAAAAGTTAAAATGTTGTGACCTATCTGAAAGATCATGGTAGAGACATCAACACTTATTTATGTTGGACATTTTATGTCATCATGGGGTGACAGGATGTGGTATTTCGCCATACCTCTTTTTCTAATGGATTTGGATCCAAATTCCCTATTCTTGACTGCTGCATATGGGTTGACACTGTCTGCATCTGTGCTCCTTTTTGCACCTTTAGTGGGTGATTGGATTGACAGAACAGAGAGATTAAGAGCGCTTGTCATATCATTAGTGATCCAAAACATGTCCGTGATAACTAGCGCAACGATTTTGCTTTTGAATCGAGAGTTCGGGGACAATGAAGCGGATTATGCTATCGCAATTAAGATTTCTGCACTGCTACTAGGTGCAATTGCAATCCTAGCAAGTACTGCTACACAGATCATACTTCAAAAGGACTGGATTGTGGTGATTGCTGCAAAAAGAACCGATTTTCTTACAGGTTTAAATGCAATGATGAGAAGAATAGATCTTTTTACTAAAATATTATCCCCTCTTGCATGTGGACAGATCATGGCTGTGGCAACATTGACAGGGGGAGCAATTTTTATCTTATGTTGGAACACTGCATCAATGTTTGCAGAGTATTTTCTTTTGAAGTCGGTTTACAACCGGACACCTGCTCTCGCTGTTAAAGGTCAAAGTGAAGAAGATGTAATTGAAATGGAAGAGCTTGGAAACGGATTGGAAGATCAAGATGAAATAACTGAAAAAAACAACCATAAAAAAGAGAAGCCTGTAAAGAAGAAGAAATCTGTCTTTCAAAAGATGTTCGGTTTCATACTTGTAATTAAAGATGGCTGGAAGTTATACATGGACCAAGTTATTGCACTTGCAGGGCTTGGAATGGCATTTTTATATCTAACTGTGCTTGGTTTTGGATATGTTACAACATCATATGCATACAACCAGTGTTTCAGTGAGTTTCTTGTCGGTATAACACTGGCCTCTGCTGGGTTTACAGGCATTGTTGGGACTTTCATTTTTCCCATTTTAAGCTCAAGGTTTGGATTAGTTAAAGCAGGACTATATTCTGGTATATTTCAGGTTTTGACATTGATACCCTGCATTGCATCTGTCTTTGTTAGTGGCAGTCCATTTTATTTATTACCAGCAAATCAAATTTCTACAAATCACACAATAGTACCTACTACCCCTCTTGCCCCAACCAGTGCCTTCAACAGAACACATTCACTGGGATACTCGACTTTGCCTTATACTTCAGAAAACCCTAGTTTTGTGTCAGTAGTGCCTGATAACTATGTCCTTGAACCAGAGCTGCTTTTCCAGTGTCTGAAGGGAATTTCCCCCCCCTGAATCATTTTTATCAATGTGGTTGTTGGTCGGTGGGCTAGTGGCAGCTAGAGCTGGTTTATGGAGCTTTGATCTCACAATAACTCAACTCTATCAGGAAAATGTTGTGGAGTCTGAGAGGGGAATTGTCAACGGTGTTCAAACCTCCCTTAACATGCTAATGGACTTGCTTATGTACATAGCGGTGTTATTTCTATCAAAACCAGATGAATTTGGAATCTTGGTATTAGCATCATCGGCAGCAGTGACAACTGGATATATATTCTATGGCGTATTTACATTTCGGGTTGGAAAACGATTTGATAAACCTAAAACACCCAAGGCCGAAAATGTTAAACCAGTTGAGGCATAAATCCAGCAATTTGTCAACTCTGTTTCATGTAACCCACAACTAGTTTTTGATGTTTTGTTTTTGTACTTATTATTTACTTATTTAAATTTAACTAAAACAGAGAAGGCCAATATTAATTGTAACATGTATATAATATTGCTCATTTCAGTTCTTTGCAGATCTGTATTAATGTGTCTCTATTTATTGCCGTTTGATCTTAATAGAAGTGTTTTTTCGTACCGGTAAATTACTGGTGGAAACCAAGATGGTATTTAAAAAATATAGAATTCTCACCATACTGGTATCACTTGGTCACTATTATCTTACACAGAAAAAAAGTTAACTGTTAATATCATTTTTTCTTTTGCAATGACTACTACTCCTTCTTCCTAAGAAGTACTAATGTTCTATGAATTTACCAAAAATCACATTTAAAATAAAATCTAAATTGATATAGAAGTTATTCGTAAGTTACTTTCTTGGAGATTTTATTGTTGGAAATATAAAATGAGGAACAACAAAAGAATAAAATTTACAAAATTAAAACGCATGATGAAAGAAGTAAGAACTAGAAAGGTAAAGAAAACTGAAGATGCTATCTAAATTTAAGCATGTAACCAAGTACTTATTATACAGCAATTAAAACACATATCATGATATGAAATAATAAAAACTAAGTTAGTTCAAAGGCAATTTTATCAGTAGTTTAATGATCTGACTGTATCAAGCCAGAAATTTCTACTTTTACACACAGTGATAACAGCCAACACAATTGGTACAGACCACAGTAATATATATTTTCTCCTTCTGTGGGTTGGGGATTTAGTTATGGCAATATAATCCATTTGGGTATATTTCTTATCTTGTAATTGATGCTGTTTCAATTGAATCCAATGGCAGTGAAGAGTTTTAATAGATGTACAAAGATTGTGGGTAGATTCCAATAAATTGTTCATCTGAAATTTTTTTAAGTGTTGATGACAATATACTGAATAAATGAGGGCAGACTTGGCAACTGTTACTGCCTAGAAGTACAATCAAAAGATTCACAACTATAAACTTTACCGGCCAAGTTTAAAAATGTTAAGAATATCATACATGCCCAGTACAATCATTCAACAAACAACCACTGGCTAAAATAGCTACTGTACACACTTATTACCTCCTGTTTAAAGCTATCCTTTGAGTTCTGCTCCAAATAAACTGAAGCAGATGGCACAAACACTTCTGGGTGAGCTTTTATTTGATATCGGACATATCTAGGTAAATTAAAAGTCAACAATTTAACTACACAAACCATGAGGTACTAAATTCACCTGAGGGCACTTCCAATATATAAAATGTGATCTGAGGATGTTTTTACAACGGATATTAGGTTGTTCATGTTTAGTGACTGTGATAAGTCTGGAAGACTCCCCTCCTTCCAGTCAGCACAATGCCAATCTTTCATCTACTCAGGATGTATAACTTTGTTAAAATACAAAACTCTGCAAGTATTACGTTCTAATGTTCATTCAAACTCAGAAGACAAATTCTCAATTTCAAGGCAGCAACAGAGTTAAATCATTTAAACCATGCATTAACACTAGATTGACGCAACGATACAGTACAGGTAAGTATAGGTATAAAACTAGAGAGCAGCAAACCACCACTGTTTGGAAAACACATTTTATTGTAGCATACATTTATATATATATATATTTACATTGACCAGCAGTTCTCCACACAAGCATTGAGCACAGAAAACTGCAAAGGCTTTAATGACTCTATTGTAGGCACATGGTATATTGATTTTTAAACAAATTTTTAGTTAAATTTTTTCCCACCTTTAAAATAAATACGACTCATAGTTTAGGTATGGAGTCATGGGTATATTAGGTTAGAAGCTTATCATTAATTAAAATGACTAAACTTGTGTTTTCCAAATTCTGTTTTAGTCAGTATTTCAAATGTTATCTAAAAATCATTTTTATCTGTTCAAACTGTTTGTCGCCAATATTTTAATCCATTAAGTTTATAATTATATATTAAATTTGCTGCTATGCTAAAACTGCTATACAAGTTAAAAAGTAGCAATCCGGAAGTAAACAACCCCCTTACTGCCTCAAGTATTCTTTTCCGCGCTCCTAGTTGAGTTACTCCTATGATGATCAAGTCTTCCATATTCAGATGCAACATTTGATCAAACCGAATGTCATGTTCATGAAAGTTTTGTATCCAATGGGACAGTTCTAGACCACATAGGAATAGTTCTAACTGGCCAAATCTGAATGGAGTAATGGTACATAATAATTAGTAAATATACTTATAGGGTCAGTTTATTTCACGTTTGTAATCCAAATAAAGCCTTCTTAATGAAAAATTATATAATAAAGAGACAAGAAAAAGAAGACAAACTAATAGTCGTTAAATTGTTTCAAACATGTTGCTCATGGTTAAGCACAGTACAACATCTGCTGGTTGTAAATGTTTTAATTGCTTTGGATAATTGCAAAAGCTACAAATATGGAATTTTGGATTATGTTTTATGTTCACTGTTGTCTATGTTTGGCGCATTGCTGTATACCTTAATAATCCACCAGGTTGGGCTCATGCAACATACAATGATTTCAATGTCCAATAACTTTCAATAGCCTGCGGATGGTTTAAGACCACCAACTTTTGGCATATTGGTGGTATATCATTAGAACTGACACATATGTTAAGTCTGCTTGATAATCTATTGGTTAACTCTTTCACTCCCGGCCAAATGCATTAATTCAAACATGCTGTCCCGCAGTGTTTTTTACAATTTTTAGTCATTTTCAAATTAGCACAGTTTTTCTAAAGTTTATGCTATGATTTAATATTTAGTATGGTTGGAAAGATAATTTATCCCTCTTTTAAACAAGCTGCACATCTAAAATCTACCTCTAATAAAGAATATATTATGTAAACTTTAGTGAACACCACTTTTTATGCAAAGAAAATTCTGCTCGACTTTGAAAAATTTGAGGTGCACTGACAAACGAAATACTCACTTATTATTGGAATGCCCAAATGAGATGAAAATTGGAATGTAGATTGTCTAATAGTTTTTGTACTCAGGAAAATTCGAACTGTATTTCTATCTTCAGTAGTTTTTTTACTATTTGTAATTGAAATTTCCCTTTTTTCTGACTATATTATGAAAACTTGAACCAAAACGCATTGAAGTTTTTATTTTTGTAGAACTAAAATAGTAAAAAGTATAAAAAAGAACAGTGAAGGAAGTGTAAAAAGGGCATACAAAACCAAACAAACGCAAATACTATATCCAATATTCTTCAAAGCAGGGCACACCGAACTAGCTAGTCTCGCCGCCTTTTTCTTTATCGTGCGCTCAGCAGGCCCAGCTGGATTCATGCTTTGGTGAACACGAAGCATAACCGCCTGCTGCGAAAACGTCACCAACGCTCTCCTTTTTATCTCAACGGCACGAAATTCACAGAGAATGTAAAGAAAGACTTGCTTGACAAAAAGAGCTTCTCTGCAAGTTAACACGACTCCTATTGGCTAAGTTAGTCACGTGTAAATTCGTGTAAAATCGATAGAAATAAGAGGCGAAGCCTTGAAAAAGAAAGGCTATCACTCCTCGCATTTTTAATATTTCTCCACGATAATCACAGAGAATAAAATATAGGGTTTCCTTGATCGAATGAGCCATAGCTGACGTCTCTACCATTACGCATTGCGGAGAAATCGTTTTTTAGATTTGCACCCATTTATGTACAGTCGGGATGCCATGTTTTACCACCAACTCGCGATATATGGCGAGTTGGGAGGGAAAGAGTTAAAGTGAAATTAAATTAAACCAAACCCAACTTACTTTTGGTAGGTTTGTTCACACAAATGTGCAGAAGGCTTCTGAAAGTAAATCTCTGTTTTGGTATTATCATTTAAAAGTTCTGTGTTAACCGAACCTTTCTCAACTTTATCGAAAAATGATTCCATTTTGGCTGCTTTTGTCTCAGTGTTTATTAGAGTCATTTCTGTATCCCCTTTTGCTTTAACGTCATCTTCAATTGTGCCTGGGTCTTCTGGTAAACTAATTTTTGTCTCTTGTGTCATTATACTACTTAAAAGTTGAATTGTGTCTGCACAAAACTTGGAACCATCATGCCAAGAACAAACATTAGCCCCACTATCTAGTAAAAGCTTTACAATTTCTTGATTATTCTTGAAAATGCCCCAGTCTAAAGCTGTCCACTTTTTTTCATCTTTCATATTTATCTTGGTGCTATCTTGCACAAGAATTTCAACAAGCAGTTTCACACATGCCTTTATATTGCCATGCTTTGCAGCATAAATGAGAGCTGTTTTACCAGTTGAATCTTGGGCAGATATATCACATTTTAAATTTATTAAAACCTTTATAATTTCTTCCAAATCAGTAGAAAAATTGTGGGACTTACATGCTGCCATTAGAGCAGT